>PVKA01003425.1:0-110035 GCA_004027165.1 Ctenomys sociabilis
TGGATGGATGGATGGATGGATGGATGGATGGATGGATGGATGGATGGATGGATAGATACATGAGTGATTCTCAAGACCAGTCTAGATACAGCATTGAGAAATGTGCTAGAGACAGTGTGTGAGCCCTCCCTGGAGTCTCACTGAGGCAGAGAGTTAACATATTGAAGTTCCAGGTTTCCAAAAGTTTGGGTGATAAGTCAAGACACTAATGAAGTACAGGCATGAAGGAAGGTCCCCTGTAATGCTGGCAATGGCTTTCTCCTTTATAACATGGTCTTGCAACCTTTCTGCATGCTGGTCATCATGCTGGGAGACCTGTGCTTTCCAAAGTTTAAGGTGAGGCACAATCTCTGACCACATTATAAAATATATAGCAGGCTCCCTGGTACCTAAGAAAAATGACAGGCCAAGGAAAGACACCTGTTCATACTCTACAGCTGGATAAATTGAAACCCAAAGCCAAGTGATGTGTGCATGACAGAACAAACATTAGATCAGTTTTTTTGGTCCCATAGCTGTTATTCTTTCTGCTTGAAATTTACCTCTTAGGGAACCAGCAGTCTCAATTGCCTTCCAAATGCAGAAGGACATAGCTCAGACTCTTGAGCTTGTGAGCTCAGAGTGGTTAGACCATCTTACAGCAGAGAATATCAAGGGAGGGTCCTTGGAGGCTACCAGTTGTGTCTGAGTCTGAGGGGCTCTGGCCATGGTTCTCATACTCTTCCTTCTCCCGACTCCATGGAGGACTCAGAGGTTATGTCTGCCTGCGTCAGATGGTGGCACTTGGCCAAAAGTGTAAAGCCAGCAAGAATGTGCACTGCTGCCCCCTAGAGGTGCTTGTGTTGTGTTGCTTACAAGTTGAAGCCATAAGGTGGCCACTTAAGCCAGGGTCCAGTTTTGAGGAACGTCCAAGAAGGTGAATGCTCAAACTCCTACCAGACTGCTTCAGATTCTAATTTGAGTTCTGCCACATAACTGACAGTGAGACTATTGGCAGCCCATCCCTATGTCACTGAGATAGGACAGTGGACCACGAGGGCACTTTGAAGGTGCTCCCCAACTGCCAGCTGTTTACTATGGCAGAGGCTGTATCTGGTATCTACTCGAAGGTCCTTGAAATCCTTTCAGTGCAGGTGGCCACCTTGTTCTGGGGTTCACAAAAGAAAGCCATGATATTATAATTCTTTCAGCTTTCCCACTCCACATGGCCCGGTGCGGCAGATCTAGCCTGCCCTTCTTCTCCCTCTCCCTGCTGTCACTGTCATGGCGCACACCCTCCCCACGTGATGCTTCTTCTGCCCATTCTGTTCTGCCAGCCTCGCGGCCAGAGGCATTTTCTGCATCAAGCACTGCTGGTTCCTCTTGCCGTTGTTTTCATGAAGTCGCCCCCAAAACATATGAATTTTGCAGATGAATGGTTTTATCCTGGGCAACTCTGATAGGTTTTCACTTCCCATCTGGTGTTCCATCTGTAGCTTCTCCCATCTCAGGAAGGGTGAGCAGACTCAGGAGGCTTCTCATGGGGCGGGAGTGCCCAAGTCAGAAAAAGAGGCCCTGAAAACTTGAGGCACCTCCTAAGGCTCAACCAGCCCAGACTGTTTTGTGATTTGATACCGCCCTGTGTCCCCAGCCCTGCCCTTACTGGGCTGTAGGCTCCCCCTAGCTTAGGTAGTAAAGGCTCATTAGCTGCTCTCTCCAGCTTTGTTTGGGACTGAGACACAGAGCCCAATTACAGGTTCTGCCACCCACCGACTGTGTGAATCTGCAAAAGGCAGTTCAATTTTCTGTATCTTAATTTTTGCACCTTAAAATGAACACAGCACTCATGCCTATTTCGAGGGCCTCTTGGAAAAGTCAAGGGCGCAGCACAGAACCTGGGGCATAACAAGTGAGGGCTGTTACTACAGCAGTGCGGCACATGGGCACTGCAGGGGAAGCCTCACTGCCCCGTGTTTGCTCTCTTCATTTCCCCTTCATAGAGCTGAAATAGTAGTGTGTATTTCTTGAGCTCAGATCTCTTTCCAACATAGGGAAAACAGCATTTAGCCGTGAAGACTGAATGTTTCATGAAAAACAGAAGAGAAACTCTTCTAGACATGAGACGGTCCATGGATTCAGAGTGTGTGAACAAGGTTCCCACCCTTCCCGCTGTGCTGTTGACTGACTCCTGCCCGCATAGGTTCTGCTTGGAGCTGGTTATGTGCCTGGCACATGGCTGAAGGCTGCTGCTTTTTAAAAATTCCAGCTCTGAGTTCATCAAAAGATGCAATGGTTTTATTGAACACATTCTACTTACTCAGACAGGGACCTGTGCCCAGCAAACTTTGGAATGGCCCCAGGAAGAGATGAAGCAGAAAGCAGTTAGCCCTGCTGCTGGGTTTAGACAGTCCTAGTGCCTGTCCTTGAGCAGGCCCAGTGTCCTGGGACTGAAAAAAAAGGGCTGAGTATGTCTGTGGCTACACTTAGGGCTCACATCCAGTGGGTTGTGTGCTCTTGCTCTTGCACTGTGTGTGGGGGGGGATCTGGGTGAGGAGAAAGTATTAAGCAGAGGAACTGGTGTTGGAACTTTTTAAGCTAAACCCATGGTCTAGCACATCTGCCTCTTGGGAATCGAACTGGGTGCAGCCCCACATGCACATGTAAACCACATTAACTGTGGACTCAGACATCCACCTTGAGATTTGGCCAGAGCTAGTCCTGAGCACTCTGAGCCTAAGAGGTCAGTTTACCTTTGTGACCCAGCAAAAAATAGCAGCTAGTTGGACAGGGAGCCAGTAGCCAGGCTTCTCTATGCTCTTCCCAAAACATTATGCACGGGGGAGTCATGGTGCATGACTACCACCCAGCCGCTACAAATATTTGCCTCAGACTTGCTGTGTGCTCAGCGCTCTGCTAGGGCCCTTCACACCTATTTTGTCTTCATCCTCATCCCCCACAAACCAATTCCTGTGTAAATTTTGAAAAAACAACATTAATTCACTTTCACTTTGTAAGGAAGCCAAATCCTTGATTACTCTCAGGCAGAGCCTGGGGACCACAGTTGTGCACTTAGTGTGGCCACACGTGTCTGTCACAGCCGTGTCCTCATTTCCAGCCCTGCAGTCTGTTCAGTGGGTTTTGTGTATGGTTCAGAACTATTCCTGTTGTCAAATCAAATGTACATGGAGCACTTCACCCTTCCCTGGGGCCCCACCAAAGGCATGGGGCGGTCCTGACAGCAACTCTAGGAAATACATACTCTGGGTATCTACATTTTTCAAATGAAGAAACTGAGTCACGAGGATTTAAGAAATTTGTACTCAAGGACAGAGCCAGCAAGTGGTAAAACCTAGATTTTTCTTTAACAAACATTAAGAGAAAATGTATACAAATTTTTAAAAGAGTAAGATAAAATTTTCGAAACTTAAGATAAAATTTGCATAAAATTAACCATTTTGAAGTGTTCAGTTTGATACATTTGTGAAGCTGTATGACAAACCCCTCTATATAACCCCCAGAACCTTTACCGTTTCCCAAAGGCCCCTCCTCATTGGCACTCGCTCTCTATCCTCATTTCCCGAGGCCCTGAGCTGCAAATCTGTTTTCTGCATCTGTTGGTTTGCCTGTTCTAGCTATTTCCTGAGCATAGGCCCTTCGGTGACCAGCTTCTTTCACTGAGCACAGTTTTTTCGGTATTGGAGATTGAGCCCAGGGGTTTTGCACTGAGCTTTATTCTAAACTCTTCTTTTGTTCATATCGAGACAGGTTCTCGCTAAGTTGCCTGGGCTGGGTTTAAGCTAAGGCAGTCTTTCTGCCTTCGCCTTCTGGGATGCTGGAATTCCAGGTGTGTGCCACTCATGCCTGCCTTGCGTAGTATTTTTGAGTTTCATCCATCTTAACAGCATGTAGCAGACTCCTCCTTGCATGTAGCTAGCATCCTACGGAGCAGGCTGACCACAGCTGGTTTATCCATTCATCAGTTGATAGAACCAGGCTTCCTCAGAGGTCTCCAACCCCCCTGTGTCCTGGCCAGCTGGAGGTAATCCTTTACACCCACAGGTGAGCTCAAGAGATGGAGCTCCTTACACCTTCACTCAATCACTCAATACATATTTACTAAGTAACTACCATGTAACCAACCCTGTAGGAGGCACCAAGTAGGAACCATGGGGGAAAGTGTAGTCAGTTCTGGCTTCACCTTGGTGGTCAGCACCAGACTATCCAGACTATCCATCCTAACTTCTCTCTCTGCCAGTTGTTAGGACTTGAACTTACACGAATCATTTAAAATCTCTGTGCCTCAATTTGCTTCTCTGTAAAATGGGAATGGTAATAATAGCAGTATGCTGTGTGGCTGCCTAGAGCAGTGAAGGTGAACCTCTTAGAACTTTCAGTGATAGCAAGCAGCTGGCTGAGGCATTCATATCATGTGCTCACCACCACTGGCCTGGAGGGTTCCATGAATAACTGTATCTCAAGCGCCTTGCACATAGGAAGAGCTGTCTATGTGACAGCCATGTTACTAATAGTGGGACAGAGTGGAACTGGCATACCCTCAGGGACACAGGGGTTCTGAAGGAAGGATGAGATCGCTGTGAGCACCTCTCAAGCCAGTCTTTCCTGGATGCGGTGGTATAGGCAGCCTTCCCAAGAAGCACCAAAACACACGTGATGGGAGCGGGCTTGCAGCAGATTGTGAGGGTCCTCCGAGAGCATGCCAGGAGGAGGGGTGGGGGCAAAGGCCTGGGGAAAGGGCCCAGGTGTGTTTGTGGAGCTGAGAAAGTTTCTGTGATCAGAGCAGGGGGCTGCATTCCAATGGGTGAGGCTGGCAAACCCACCCATGTAGGAATCTAGATCACCCACTGGCAGTCAACTTTTGGTGGTAGGGATTGAGGCCTGGGCCCTCACATCTAGCTACAGCCCCAGTTCTTTTGTGGGGATATTCTTTGGAGAGGCCTCACTAAATTGTTGAGTTGCTGAGGCTAGGTTCAAACTCATGACCCTCCTGCCTCAGCCTCCCAGAATGCCAGAATATTCCTGACTTTTGTCACAATACTGAGAGAGAGTTTCAGTAGCTGAGAGAGGATCTAAGTAGGGACAGGAGATGGGCTAGGAGGCGGCAGCTGTTGCTGAAGCCAGACAAGGCCCACAGAGCCTGCAGAGCCTCACCAAGCCTCCCGGCAGGCTCAGTGACCTTGTGGAATCCAAGCAGCCATTTAGCCTCAGAGTCACACTGAGCAGGCAGCTGCCTTCTGTTTGGGGACCAGCACCCACCCTTGCACAGACAGCCTTGTTGAGCAGCAAGGGCTGAGCAGAGAACAAGAGTTCTGGGAGAGCCAGGCCAGAGGGGGGGATTGAGGCTTGGGGTGAATGCACCTAGGAGCACGGGACAAGGCCCCTCTTAGTTTTCTGTCTTCATTTTATAATTTTAGTAAAGTGTACATAACATACAATTTATCATTTTCACCGTTCTTGAGGGTACAGTGTAGTGGCTTAAGAAACCCACACTGCTGTGCGACCAACAGCACTGTGCATCCCAAGCCCCCTTTGCATTCTGCAAAACAGACTCTACTCACTGGACAGCACCTCCCCGCCCTCGGCCCTGGAAGGCACTTGGTCTCTCTCTCTACAAAGCTGACGATGCTACTCACTTCCTGTAAGTGGGTCCTGTAGCACTTGCATTTGTGGCTGGTTTGTTTTGCTAAGTCTTTCTTCCAGATTCACCCACACCGTAGTGTATGTCAGAATCTGCTTCCTTTTTAAAACTGAGTATTTCCTCATGTGAAGGCAGCTCATCATGTTTGTCTATCCTTCCATCCCTGGGCACTGGGGTAGCTTCCACCTTCAGGCTGTGGTAAGCTATGTCATTAACATGAACCATGAATGCACGCACACCTCTTCATCTTGTTCCTGATTCCTTGAGAATTACACGCAGAAGTGGAATTCCTGAACTGTTTGGTAATTCTCCTTCTGTTTTTTTCAGGATCCATCAGATTTCCTAGCACCTGCATATTTCATGCTCCCACTCACAGACCATAGGATTCTGATTTCTCCACATCTTCGCCAATACTTGTTTATTGGTTCTGTTATTGTTTGTTTACTTGCTTAAAACAGCCATCACAGAGGATATGGGATGCATCTTGCTCTTGTGACAAGAGCATAACCTTTTTAGACAAAGGGTCCACGAAAGCTTGAAGGCTTCAGATACCTGTGTGAGGCTAGCTATAGGAAGCCTCTCTCTGCCAAACCTCACAAAGGATCCCTCCAAGTCTTCTTCTTGCCCACATGTGTCCCCCTTGTTTCTTCATTTCTCTAAACAGCACCAATTCTATCCTGTTCACCAGAAGCTGGAAACCTTAAGCCAGGCATGGTGGTACACACCTATAATCCCAGCACTTGGGAGGTTGAGGCAGTAGGTCCATTGCAAGTTCAAGACCAACCTGGGCTACAAAATAAGCTCAAGGCCAGCCTGAACTGCATAGTGAGACCCTGTCTCAAAAGGATTAAAAAGAAGAAAAGCTAGTAACCTGTGTAGTCTCTGCCTTACTGCTTCATGCAGGCTCTGCATATTCTAATAGTAACACGGACATCTCACAAGTGCATCAGCACCTCTGATGCCCTCTGTCCCCACCCAGGTCAGACTCTCTTGGCCTTATCCTTGGGCCATCAGCACAGCATTCACCTGGACCTTCATAGGCCCAGACTCTGATAACAGGGTTAGGTTCTCCAATGCCATTTCCAAGCACTGGGAGTACAACATGGAGACTTGGTCTTTACTGGACAACTTGACACATCTCAGCTTGGTTCTCCACAAAGGCAGAGCAGAGTTCTGAATGATGCTCCGAAATACCAGGCTACCTCCCAGACCAACTGAATTCCTCAGGGGTGAGACTCTGTATGTTTAAAGTTCCCCCTGGGATTGCAAGAGGTAGCAGAAAGCTGGAAACCCACTAGTCCAGAGAAAAAGAAACAGTTATTATATAATTATAGAAATAACTAACAGAGTAGAACTGGGTGTGGTGGCACATGCCTGAAATCACAGCACTTGGGAGGCTGACACAGGAGGATCACCACAAGTTAGAAGGCAGCCTGGACTACAAAGTCAATTCGAGGCTAGCCTGAACCACATAGGGAAATCCTGTCTCGAAAAGAGAAAGTGGGAGGGAGAGAGAGAGAGAGAATGCTATGTGTTAGCCCCAGTGTTTTGTGGGAAGTTCTACGTGGGGACCCAGTAGTCAGATCACTGAGTGACTGTCTATGCAGTCTCAGCATCTCAGCATCCAAACCTCTTTGGTCTTTGATGGTCAGAGGTGCTCACCCTCTTGCCTGAAGCCTCAGGGTCCCTGGGGTGAAGCCACCCAATGAAAGCTCCACCAAATACTGTGACTCTGAAGGGCTGTACCTGCTCTGCCAGTTGTTTGCAAAGTTAGCAGCTGGTAATTGAACTGCTAATAGTTGTGTTTGCATCTAGTAACAAAATAAACATCTCCTCCACCCTGTTATGCTTCAAGCTGACAGAGCCCACTCCTGCTTCTGCAGAAATGCAGTTTCTCTTTCTCTGGCCAGCTGTTCTGAGTCTCCTGAGCTGTATTTTCAGTCAGACAGACAGTTCTTTAGTGTTTCTTAAGGCCAGAGCTGATCCCAAACATGCACTGGGTGAGCAGAGGGAGGATGGAGATCTGGGGTTTTCATGAGACTCTTGTAGAAGTCACCCACATCCTCAGGAAGCCAGAGGGATCGGACTGCTTTAGGATGGAGGTTTCTGGAAGGCCATGAAAAATTCAAAATCGGTATGAAAGGTTGTAGAACAAAAGATAAGAATTGATCTGGCAATTTTACCCAAAGGATACTGCCGTTTGGCTTTATTACATTATACTTCACCTCTATATTGTTTGTTTGCTTTCCTGTTTTGTTTCTTTCTGTTCACATTCTTTCACTGCTGAAAAAAAAGATTATTCAAAGTCATATTGAAAAGAACTTGGTGATTCCACCTGGAATCATATCCACTTTTTGGTCAGCAGAGAGTACAGCACTTTATTCATTAACTCATTCATCTCCTAAGTAAAGTCTTAGTGAGGTCCCAGGGGCTGGGGAGATGGCTCAGTGGAATAAGTACTTCCCTGGCAAGCTCAAGAGCCTGAATTCAATCCCCAGTTCCTCCAAAAAAATTAGTAATAATCAAAGTGAGGTCTTACTGGAAGCCAGACCATAGTTTAAATCACGGGTCCCCAACCCCCAAGCTATGCACTAGTCCTGGCTCATGACCTGCTAAGACCTAGGACACACAGCAAGAGGCACACAACTAGTGAGCAAGCAAGTTACATCTGTGTTTACAGCCGGGCCCCGGGACTTGCATCACCACCTGAGCTCCCCAGGCTGCAGATCCACAGCAGCACTAGGTTCTTTCTCAAAGGAGTGAAACACTTCTGGGAATGGCACACATGGAACATGTAGGTAGTTGGATCCTTGTGAGACTGTAATCCCAAAACCATGCCTCACCTCATCCTACCCATGAAACTGTTCTCTGGTGCCAAAATGGTTTCTGGTCTAGACCAGTGCTCTTCACTAGAATTTTCCTGAGTGGCAGAAAAGCCATACAATCGTGGTGTCCAGTGCAGTAGCCACCAGCCACAGGTGGTCACACAGAGCTTGACGTGGGACTGAGGAAGTAAACCTTAAGCTTTATTTTATTTTATTTCAAATTTAGAATTTTAAAACTTTCTTGCCAATTTTTTCCCTTAAACTTATGTTCTTGAAGTACATCTATTTACCTAAAAATATCTTTCTCTTGTATAAGAAGACCAGAGGGTAAGTAAAGAGTGAAATGGAAGGTAGGTTTTGGGAGGTAGAAAGAAAACATGCAAACAGGAAGGTGAACAAGGAAGGCAGAAAGGGAGCAGGAATTTTTAAAGGAAATAAGGAAACAAAGTTTTTAAGAGGGGAAGGGGAAGAAAGCTTGAAAGGAGGGGGAACGTGAGAGGATTGAGGAAAAAGAAACTAACATGTGATATACCAGCGCAGGCTCCTTATGACGTAGGTGACGGTGTTGTGTGCCAGACATGTACCAATAAAACTTAACTTTAAGAAACTTCCTTGCCTTCTGTAATCTTATATGTCTGTTGTGAATAGAAATGCTTCCATCTCTTCCAAGAAGAGAATTACTCTTCTCTCAAGAAGAATTACTCTTCCTTCTAAAGAAGGAAGAGCTGATGTCAAACTTTCCCCTGATTTCTCCCTTCCAGATCTCTCAGTTTTCCTGCTTCTCTGTAGCTGCTCTCTCTGCATCCCCAGATGGGACATTTCCAAACCTGGTGGTGTGGTGTGGTGTGGGTTTGCCTCCCGGCAAAGCGCAGCCTTCTTTTATGTGGCTCTTCCGCCAGTGGCCAAGGATAGGGTGGTGCATGTGCTGAGTGCTCCAGGTGCATCCTGGAAGCGGGCACGGGGTGGTCCATGACACGGGTGACCCACATTTCAGAGCCTGTTGTTTTTCCCCTACTGGTCTCTCATGGCCAACTACATGTGAGGAACATTTTCAAGAACAATGTAGAGAGACAGCACGTCTTAAAAGGTCAAGTGCAATAAAGGAGTACTCTTTCTTTTATTAATGGTGGCAGATATTTGAGTGAGTACAGGGCCTAAGGGGTAGGGTTGAGGCAGTGAGGGCAAACCTTTTAAGAGACAGAGTGTCCAAACTGCAACCCAAAATTTTTGCTTATCACAAATCCCCAACACAACAATTAAACCTGAATACTGAGGTTTCAGTTTAGACAAAACAGCTCATACACTTGGCTCTCATGTGGACAGAGAGAGCTCTGCAGGCCTGTTGTGGTGTGCATGCCCACAGGGTCACCACCGCTGAACTGTTGCCTAATCATTTGATGTAAAACTGGGTACTCCGATTTTTTAATTATTACTGTTATTTTTGTATTTTCTCTCCCTTGTTGCAACCTGTGTCACTGCCTGGAGTGTCCAGTGGCTTATAGTGGCTTTCCCAAGTAGATGCTTGGGGAGACCCCGTAGGAGCTGCCATTTCTTCAGCACTCACTGGGCACAGAACCCTGGGTCCATTGTTTTCCATACATCACACAATGTTTTCTTCACAATGGCTCAAAAGGTAAATGCTGCCCTTGCATCATCCTATTTTACAGATGAAAAAACTGAGGCTGAAGGCAACTAAAATATTTTCCCAGAGTATCATGATTGGTGGGAATCAAGGCTGGGATTGAAGCTTCATGGTTGAGGGGAAGCAGGGCCCAAGTTGTTTCTAGCAGGCCGGTTCACCCACTTGGCAGATCTGGGTCCATCCTCGGCACCTTGCTCCTACCTTAAGTCCATCATTCCTTCATCTGCATGTAAGGCCAGGATGCAGGGGGACCCCATTCCTCTCGGTGCGGCCCACTGCTAGCCTCCACGGCTTCTGCTCAGCCCCCACAGTGTCCTTGGGAGGTGGTGTGCAGCAGGTGCAGGAGACATTCCCAGGGTCACACAGCTGGTCAGTGGCCTCGCCAGGATTTGAGCACAGGCCTGACAGACTGCCAGTGCAAAGCACTTAGCTCCCTTGGGCCCAGAGAGCAGCGTGCTGTGTAAACAGCTCACCTCAGGGGGAGAGGTAGTCACACAGACTGCAGGGCCCACCATGTGGCCGCCGTAACAGTGTGGGCCCATGTCCTCCCTGGCTGATGGAGGATGAGGACTCTGCTTGCTGCGCACATGGCCTAGGAGCCAGCTGCCCAGCACGTGCAGCAGCAGGGCTGCTTTCGCATCTCTAGGACCCTCCCCTAACCCGTGGTGCCTGATGGAATTCCCATCCATTTAAATATTAGCCGAACACAAACATAATTAGGAAGGAATGGCTGCTGTTCCCCAAATATGCAAATTTGCTCCAAACAAAGCCAAAACAGTGTAGCCGTTTTCTGCACCATCAACTCATTCCAGGAGGCAGAGAAGCAGCCACACAGTGCAGCTGACCTGGATTAGAAACGCTACTACAGGTGCACTGCATCTCTGCGAAGTTCATGCTGGAGCCCCGCATGTGTGTGTGTGTGGAGAGAGGGCCTGGAAGGAGGTCCCTCAGGGGAGTGTGGCCCAGCCAGTGTGGCCAGCCAGTGGGGCCCTGCCCCTGTAGAGCTGTCATGAGAAATGCCAGGGAACTCCCTGCCATGCAGCACACAAGAAGGCGCCACTGCAAGCCAGGTGGAGGCCTCGCAGACGGAGTCAGATCTCTGCTTCTTGAGGTTGGCTTTTGAGCCTCCAGAAGCACAAGCAGAGGAATGCTTGCCATTTAAGGCACCCAGTGCAAGAACCTCTTTGTGGCTGCCTGGGCTGCCTGATGCATCTGGATCTCCCTACCTCGCTCAAGTGGAGCCAGCCTTTGTGCACCTCGGTAGTCTCCCTGGTAGAAGAAGGATGAACATGGGAGCTGTCGAGGAGCCACATGAGAATGGTAGCCGAGCGGGCATGCTAGCATGTCTTCATTCCTCACTCATAGGCATGGAGCCCACGTAGCAAGGTGGCCCTCTGTCTGTGCACCTATGTGCAAGCTGTTCGTGCTGGCGAGCAGGAGAGGAGATGGGTGAGCACATCATCTGAGCCGTCTACCACAGCTGCCCTTGCAGGAAGGGAAGAGGCAGTAAAGAAAATGTGCCAGCCGTGGCCTCTCAGGGTTAGGCATAATCCAGGCCTGATGCCAGGACCTTAGGAAGAAAGAGTGGAGTCCAGGCAGGGCCACCATTGCTGTTTTCCAGTTCTCTGACAGCCATAGCATGGGAACCATCCAGGCCCTAGGTAACCACGCTGTCCTCTCTGCTCCCCTGGGCTGATCTCAGGCAAACAGGGAAGCCACCTGGCCTGGCCTCCCACCTGCTTTAGGAGGTGAGAGCCTGCAACATGGGGCCTGATACAGGTTTTGTTGTGTGCATCTTTCTTGAGGGAGATGATAACGTGCCTAGACAAGAGTGAGGTCTGGCCCTGTGAGTGGTGACTTGCTTGTGCTCTGCGTTCCTCTCTCTCATACCTTACACTTCTTTTCTTTGTGTGATGGGGCAAGACTTGGAAGAAATCCTGTGCAAATACAGAAAGTACATGCCTTGAGCTCAGTCCCCTCTGCCACCATGGAGCCCCCAAAGCCTGTCTCCTTTTCATGCCACTGAAGGGAGGCCATAGCAGCAGGCAAATGACCATGTCCTTCCTTGGCTGTGTGTCCACTTCCGCTTGAGTCCTGCAGGGCTTCTGAGGCTTTGAGTGGCAGCCTCCTCCACATCCCTGCCCGCTGACACCCTCACACACCTCACCAACCCTGTCCCTATTTCCAGATCCAAATGACTTCCTTTGACCACCCTGGTGGCCCTCAGATGAGTCAGAAAGTGACTCCAGCATCTGGATGGGTCGTACACCTGGGGACGGGCAGAGAAGAAGCCAAGACAGCAGGCAAAGCGCCTCTTCTCTTCATACCTACTCCCTGCCTCCTTCCATTCCAGGCCATGGAAGGTGAAACAGCCACACCCTGTCCAGAGTGAGCACCTGGGACCTGGATTCTGACCACGGCCCCTTGCTCACACTTGCTGTTCATTGAGCAGCATACAGTGGCCAAGAGGAGGCCGGGGCAATGCCTGCCACTTGTCCCAGGGTGGGCAACAAAGTCCCATGCCACACTCCTGCTTTGTTCCCTCACTGGAAAAGAATGGAAATTGTGCCTCAAGAGCTGCTGCCTACCTCCTATGCCCTTCCTTTCAGAGAAGGATTCTTCTTGGCATAATTTAATTGTGCTCATCAGTCAGCATTATTTGGCAAACCAAGCCAGGGGCACAAACATTGCCACCCCTTTCTTGATGTAATTGTGCTCTTTGGGATGCTAGAATCTGGTTTAAGGCTGAGCAGTTTTTGATTAGAGAGTCAATCTTTGTTTAAAAGTTTACCACCCTGGGGAAGTTTCTAGCAAGTTACTTTAAACAATGTATTCTCTGGACACCTAAAGCTAAATAGCACCATTAATCCAGACTGCCTTGCTGGGGTGCAGTGGAACTATCCTGCAACCGGAGCGGTGTCCAGACAGCCCTCATTGAGCATGACCCCTACAGGGCCAGGGAATGAGGCTGTGTCCTGGCTTGGGCTCCAGGGGACGAGTGCCCTCCTTGAGTGTTGCCACCACCGATCTTCCAGCCCTGAGCTTATGCAGGACCCTAAGCACTTCCCAGTGTCTCATTTAATCTCTTGTCCTCTGGAGAAATGGGCTCTTAGTCATCCCTATTCGTAGAGAAGGACATGAGGGCGCCCTCACCTTCTGAGAGCTGGAACTCAGATTTCAACTCACTGATGATTTTAACAGTAAGCCAAGGATTTCCAAGTATGGTTCATGGGCCATGAGTGTGCAGGATTGCATCCAAGGACATGCAGGTCAGTTTTTGAGTATATCAAATTAATGTACCTGTATAGATACATTAATATGTCCAAATCTAGCTTTCTGAAGTTGAAGTTTTCTTTTAAAATAAATAAAGGAACATTTTAACAAAATAATAACATGCCTCCTTACTCCTTCAGATATTTATAGAGTGTCTACTATAGGCCAGCCCCTTTGCTGGGTGCTCTGTCATCCCCATGCTTAGGAGGGAAAGGGACAGTAGCCAAATGGCCAGATGATATGTCTGGTAGAAATTTTCCAAGGAGATCTACAACATGGAAAAAGAAAGAGGTGGGCGAGGAAGATGCATTCATAAGTTGAATGTGCAGGAAGTTGTGAGTGAAGAAGAGGAATAACTAGAAAAGAGAAACATTATATTGGAGGAGGACTTAGCAAGCTTTTTAATACTGAGACAGCTGAAGTGGATGTGGTGGCACACACCAGTAATCCAAGCACTCTGGGCAACTGATGCAGATTCAAGCCCACCCTGGGCAACTTAGCTACTTAGTGAGACCCTGTCTCAAAATAAAAATGGGCTGGTTCTGCAAAGACCCTGGTTCAGTCCCCAGTGCCACTACATAAACAAACACCTGGTAAATAGTTTAGGTTTTATGGGCCGCTTGTTTTCCATGTGGATGGTGAAACTCTACCAGTGCAACACCAGGGCAGTCACAGGGCCTGCAACAGTGAGTGGGCAGGACTGTGCTCCAATAAAATGTCATTTACAGAACCAGGCAGACCCCTCCTCTATGCTGTCTCCCATTTTAGGTAGTAGCCTTGTCCTGACCGCAAATATCTCACCCCTTGCAAATTCAGTCTCTGACCCACCCCTCCACCCTCCCAGGCATGGCCTTTGCTTCTGCATCCCATGAGAATGCTGCTCTGAGGATAGATCCCAGCTTGCAATACTCTCAGGGCTTCAGGTTTTCAGGACTCTGGACAGAGGCTCAAGGATGCAATTCTTTAGACTGGTCTCCCTTCCCTGACATTGACCTGGACTCCCAACTGACTTGATAGCTGAGCCCCACATAAAACATCAAGCTCTGTGTATTCCCCACTCTGCCTGATGTTGCAGTCCTGAGCTTGAACTAAGAAGTAGTCATAAAATGTAGCTCTTCCACCAGGGCCAGCCAAGAGGCTGTCTGCTCATGACAGTGTCCATGGCTTCAGTCCTGTCCGGCCCCCAGAGTATGTGTCAGCCAGAGCACGCTGTGATCTCTTACCACTCTCCAGGCTTCTCTGCACAAACCTGTCAGATATACCTGGGGCTCATTAGCACTGCAATTTACCCTGTATCACCTTCCTCCATTTGAATCAAAAAGGTTAATGACACTGGGTTCCAAGACTGCTTAATTTCAGCTCTTCACACTGCTGCTCCTTCCAAAAGCATCCTTCCTTGTCTGGCTAGATGAGATGCTGGCTATTGCCTAATGCCAGCTTCTTAGCAAAGATTTCCTAGTGAGACCAGACGCATGTCCCTGTTGTCCTTTTAGCAAATCTAGTTGGTTTCCTTTCATCTTTCTTCCTAGTTAGGAGTGGGCTCTCCTCCTCTCTAAAATGCCACTATGAAGAGAGGTGTTTCACCAAAATAATGATCAGGAAATGTATTTCAATGAAATATCAACTTTAGGACTCATTACTGATCCACTCACTCATCCACTCATTCGTTCTTTCATGTAGTCCAGTCTGTCAACTCAAGCTTATCACAAGCTTACAGTTACCAGATGTGCACTAGATCAGAGGCCGTAGTGACTAATAAGGAATTTATTATCTCTGCCTTGAGAAATATACTTTATAGGCCATTAAATATTCTATCCTTGTTAGGAAGGAAATGCACATGTTTATAATACAGGGAAAGGACCTGCTTACCACCTCTTCTCTTCTAGAAGGTCAGGGAAACTTCCTTCAAGAAGTACCTCTGAATTGAGAGATAAAAAAGAAAAAATATGAATGGCGTAAAAGATAACTGGAGGGGATTTTCCCAAGAAGCATAGGCTGTCTGTGCAAAGGCCCTGGGGCAGAAGGGAATACCATGTGTGCAGGTTGTTAAGAGAAGTCCACGTGGATAGGATGTGTCAGGGAGATAAACCTAGAGTGAAGCTGGAGGAGTAGGAAGGAACAGATTATGTGGGGACTTGTTAATTATGGACCAAGGATATACTTAGGGTATCTTAAATGTCCCAAATGCAAAAGGAAATCTTTGGATTTTTTGTTTTTAATTGGAGAGTATCCTGATGAGTTTGCCTTAATTCTTAATTTCTTGGCAGTGGGGAAAAGGGGACTGTATCTGACTGCCCAGTGAGAATACACACAAAAGCTAATATTCTTTACCAGTAGCTGCATTTGTTACAGCTCAGGTATTTAATTTCCACTGGCCTAAACCTCCCTGTTGCTTCATTGCTCTTATTTCCTACATTGAGTCTTTCAGTAGCATTTGGTATTCTGAGGTTCTGTGTCCCTGGACACTGTAAGCTGCACCCAAAAGCCCACTTTTTCACTCTGTTTGGCAGAAATTGTTGCGGGTCAGGCTATGGAGAAGTATAGCACAAGGTCCTGAGCTTGCCTCTGGGAAGTTGGCAGGGTCCAGGCTAAAGTTCCCACCTCTGGTCCCATTCCCATGCTCTGCACCCTTGGGCAACTTGCTTTGCTTTTCTGTTCCTGATCTTTCTTTTCTGTAAGTGTGAACCATCCTGGTCACCTACCACCACCTTTGCTACAAGGATTAAAATGTAAAATGATAACGGGCCTTGCCTAGCATAGGGAAAGTCCTCAACAAACAATGACAATGGTGGTGACTCAAAGTGACAAATCTACTAGCTCAGTAGTGCCTGCTGCAGCACCAGGCACCTATACACTGCTGTACTGAGGAAGGACAGAATGTGGGCACAGTGGCTGTCCCCTCCCAGCCCCGTGGTGACTGCAGTGGTTCATCTCTTATTCCGTAACAGAGAAGAGTCGCTGACATTGTGCTGCATTATCTTAAATTCACAGTCATTAAAAGCATCTCTAAGCTGATTTCTGGACTGAGGAGCAGCTGAAGGGTTTTGTCTTTAATTATTTCTACCAGAGGCATTTCCAGAGTTTACCATCAGGGAAAGGGAAGATATTCCAAAGGGCCAGAGGGTCTCCTTCAAAAGAACAGTGAGCTGTGCTGGTTCCCCTTCATCCACTGCTATCTCCCCCTTATCTAGGGTGCCTTCCCAGATACTGAGGGGCCCTGACGCTGACATGGTGCAGACAGACCCCAGGAACTGCCCACATCAGACCTCTGGCTTCTGTGCAGCTGGAGAAGGGTCTGAGTCCCAAGCAGCCTCTCCAAGTCTGTCCTGTGTGAGAGAGGACAGATAGGCAAGGACTGCATCCTCCCATGTCTGTGACCAAGCTGGTAGTCCTCAATCCCCATGTGGCCAGGCACAAATCGCTGCTCCTTTTGCATGCTGGCTTCCTCACCCAGGAAAAGTTCTCTAACGTCTGCACTGAACTTCCTCTGCACAGCATGTGATGATAATAGTGCCTATTTCTTAAGGTTGTGGGGAAGATAACAGGCCAGTATATGAATGATGTGCTCAGTAATTATTAGTATCCTCCTCCTCACCATCATCGTGTTACTCAAGCTTCAAAAAGCTCTGTATGCACCATTGTAAAATGAGGGTAACGCTACTAACTTTCTAGCATAGCTGTGAGGACTCAATCAGTTGTGTGCATAAAATAGGTTTGCTACACCAAACTGCATTATTGCAGTTACATTATGCATTTTTCAGTTTGAAAGTTTTAGATGCAGTTAATATATTTTTACTCTGGTAAGGTACACATAAGATTTACCTTTACTGCATTCACTGTTCTGTGCAGCCCTCAAGGTTACCTACAGATGTGCACTTTCATCACTCCAAAAGGAAAGAACCCACTGAACAGTCACTCATCCTCGTCCATTCCCACCACGGATCATGGTGACTGGATATTTCATAGCAATAGCGTCCTATAATACGTGGCACTTTCTGTCTGGCTTCTTTCACTCAGCATAATATATTTGAACTGATCCATGGTTTACGGATGAATAACATACATTTTACGAGTGCCACAGTTTGTTTATCTAGTTGTCCAGTAGTGAGTGTTTGGGTTATTTCCTCCTGAGTCACGTTGCTATCAGTATTAATATGCAGACTTTATTTGAACATGTGTTTCTGACTCTTTGGGGGTACTATGATGATGCTTTACTGTATGTTGCTCAGCTACTCAAGAGAGAAAGGAAAGTAGTAACAAGATAAGGTAGGGAAAGGAAGGGTTCCTGCTTCTGTGGGTGAATTTCCTTCTTTAGCCAATGTAAGCCTTCTGAGACTGCAAATGATGGTCAGCTCGTGGGCCTGCTGGTGTGCAAGACCATAGATCTCCTGGAGATGACTGTTGGGAGTGTGGTGTGCCTGGGCAGCCACAGGCTTCTCCTAGAGCCAAATGGGTGATAAAGGCCATGAGCCAGGCACTCGGTTGAGTATTTCATGTACGTGATTTCATCGAATTCTTGCCCAACTGCAGCAAGAAGACTGAGACTTAACAAGAAAAAACAGCTTGCAAGGGAGCAGTGAAGGCAGATTTTGAATCCAGCTCACTGGTGCAGAACACTGTCCCTAAGTGGCACATCTGAATGTCACTTGCCTCAACCAGACCCTCAACTAAACCGGTTATGAACTTGCATTATTGTGAAGGGGATTCAACATGAGTTTGGAGATTCTGTTCATAGAGCCTGGCATGGCTTTGGCATGAGATTTTCCTTCAATGTTTGTCTCTGTGTACATTGGGCAATTCGTATGTGCCAGACAGGTGTTAGCTAGTATTTCTTTAACCAGGGTTCTTTACTTAAACCTCACAATGCAGAGCATGATAGAATAACTATGTTCTTGATTCTTGCAAGAATAATACATGGGTAGTACTGTTTTTTTATCTACAAAGCAGAAGATATTCCAGCACTTTCTGTGGGTTTCTGGGGTTACCAGACTGATGACTTGGTCTTGACCATCACCATTTGCTTAACATCTTGAAAAGCACGCCTCATGATGGGATAATACAAATGCCTGAAGAAGTGATTGGGTATGGATGTAGGACGTGAACAAAATAGACATGAATCCTGCACTAGTCTGATACATCTCTTGTTTTATAAGATAGCCATTTAAATGCTCATGGACCTAGCACTGACTATAACTCAGCAATCATCAGTGACTTATACCAGCACCTTCCCAACATAGTTTATGTGATAAACTATGGTTGGTCCATGAGCTTTGGTATGGTCCCAGGTGACATTAGTTAATAATGATTTGTCGTGCTGTAAGCATTGTAGCAATCACTGCAGAGGCACGAGAGAGACAATGCTAACGTACTTCCTCCAAGTTGACACCTCTGGGAAGAAACAGCACTTCCTCTAACTTTCTCCAGGAGAACAGTCAAGTGTAACCAGGATTTAGATTCCCTCTTTGAAATGGAGCATCCAACTCACAATGATGCTAGTGATTAAAAGAGAAAACCCTCATGTTTGATATTACAAATCAGCATAGTTTTAGGATATAAGAACTGCTCAGCAGGTGCTTGAGTCGGAGCCTGGCCTAATGAATGGAAAACATGTTAGCCTAGAGGGCAAACAGAGCATTCAGTCAGTTATGGAGGAGCACGGAGCATGCAGAAAACTCCCAAGTCATTCCACACAGGACAGAAGGCAGAAAGAGGTGGGAATGGAGATGACTCACAGGCGAACATTGACACAGCTAAGACTTAGCATTCCCTGCATTCCAAGCACCTGTGTGAACAGTGTCACCAGGCATTGTTCCTTTCACCCTCCAAACAGCACCGTGAGACCTGTCACACTGTGATTCCCACTGCAGAGAAGGCAACAGAGCTGGCAGAAACATTGTCATTTGCTCCCTGCCAAAAATAACTGGACTGTAAATTAGCCATTTTCTTTCTTTTTTTATTTTATGTTAGCTGAAGTTTTTTATTAATTCATAATTACTTGTCTTCTGGTTAGTTGAAGCAGTAAGTCAGACAATACTCGCCACAATAATGTCTGTCACAGTGGCTGGCCATAAAAACTCCTGCACCACATTCATCCAAAGGGTGCTCTCGATGAAGACGACTAATTTCGCCACTTTCATCCACCTTACAGTACTTTAGGACAGCCAGCCTAACCTTATTTCTCTTACACTTATTGTTGTTGGGAGTGATGTAAGACTTCTTCCTTTTCTTAGTACTGCCACAGAGTCTCAACACAAGATGAAGGGTAGACTCCTTTTGAATATTGTAATCAGACAAGGTACGTCCATCTTCCAGTTGCTTGCCAGGGAAGGTCAGCCTTCACTGCTCAGGAGGAAATCCTTCCTCATCCTGGATCTTGGCCTTCACAGTCTCTATAGTGTCCGAGGGTTCAACCTCAAGTGTGATGGTCTTCCTCGAAAGGGTCTTCATGAAAATCTGCATCTTGGTGGAGGTTCCACTGGATGGCAGATCCAAAAAAATAGCCATTTTATTTAATAATGTTTCTATGCTTATTTAATATATTAAATATTTTTGTGCACTTCATTGAGTGTCACTTAAGACCCCCATAGAAACAGGTGCAAGTGTGGGTCCCTTAGAAGAGGCTTAGGTGAGCTGTCCCAAGGCCCTGGCAGCCCAGCAGAACTTGAGTTCCTGTCAGGCACAGTGTGAAAACCACTGATCTCGATGATAAATTTGCTCTTAAAATGTTTGCCAAGTTTTCTGAGCCCAGAAATTGTTTCATCATGCCCTCAAAGCCTGTGTCCTCTGTTCAAACAGTCTGAGCTTTCTCAGTTTCTTATCAGCTTCTGAGATAAACAAGCAGCCGTGGAAACCTGTGCACAGAGAGCAAACAGTGTAGCCTGTAGGGATGCGCCACCATCTGCCTCTCGGGTCGAAAGTCTGTCTGCCTCAGCTTTGCAGGGGTGGCTACAGGGTTTGCTTTCCAGAGAGATGTGAGTGTGACTTCCTGTTTTCATGATGATGTGTTCTGACCTTGTCCCAGGGTACGCAGGCTAGCAAACCTGGCAGGCTTTCCAAAGAGAACAAGGTGATCAAGGCCGAGTCATCTGCCCTTGAAGCTCCATCCCATCGCAGGACTGAAATCTGAACAGGTCTGAGCCTGCAGCTTTGGGCACTAGAGATCCTTGCTGCACACGACTCCTAGCGTAGTGTTGATTCCAGAGAAATAGTAACCATGACACCAGCAGCCACAACAATCAGAGATACTTCTCTAGCATTTTGTGGACAGATTACCTCACCCATGGTTGATTATCTGTTCTTTTTTCCTGCCCAACATTGACTACAGAACATCTGTGCCCCAGTACTTTTCAGTTCAAGAGATAATTCCAGCTTGTCTCATTAAAACTTCAAGCACCCCATGAAGTGGGTAGTGTCATCACCCCCCATTGCAAAGATGAGGAAACTGAGTGTCAAGTGTCTGAAAGGCCCTGCCCAATCCACACAGCCAGTCAGTGGCAGACCCAGGAGCATTTTTTGAATCTTAATCAGTCCAGATTCCAGTACTTTCACAGTATTGTGTTTGGGATGTCTTTGGGATAAATTTGAAATGGAGAAATTATTACTGTAGATCATGGCCATTGTTTGGACAAACCCAAGGACATGTGAATGATGAAAAACCAATCTTATGTTAACCATAAACACACAGAGAAAATTGATCTTATCAATATAATTCACTGTAATTATTGGACATTTATACTCCAGCCCATCCCTGTTGAGCTGACACTGAGCCAGAGTAGATCAGGCAAAGATGTAGGAAGGGTGTCCCTAGCAGAAGGGGTGTTAGGAATGAACGCCTTCACCTGGGAATGCAGCACACGTGTGCTGCCTGATTGCTCAGTGCCACTCGGAGATGGGATGGACATAGGAAGACCAATAGAGACAGACATGTGGCTGAGATGGAAACTGTCATGTCCATGGTGGACTAGGGACACATGCATGCACCACACAAGGTTGTTGACCTCAGGGAACTTCCAGGAAAGGAGCTTAAAGATGCATAATACACATTAAGGCTAGGAATATGGGGATATTTAAAATGCCATAACTTGGTAGAGGACTAGCAAGGGTAAGCATGCTCCCTCCCCTGCATCTCTAGGAAAGAATATAGGGACTTCTTTCCAATGGTTTTATTTCCATAACACCTACTATAAGAAACCACCTTTTGCCACACCCATTATCACAAGTATCACATGGTTAACCCATTTAGCAGATTAGAAAACTATCGCCCAGGAAGCATGAAGATCTCACTCAAAATCAGTCAGCCAAAAGGTGGCAAAGACCAAAGGGAAATTTCCACAAACACTTCTCTAAAAACAGCTTTCCTTTAAGCCATGTGTCAGTTTTCCTACAGAAATAACTTTTACTTCTAAAATTCAATCTCTTGATGTTCTCCAAATTGACCTCTCCTTGTCTCACAAAGACCAAATCAAATAACTGGCCATAATCAGTTGTCACTTGGGAATTCAGACTTTGGCTAAGTAAATGTTCCTCTCATTTAAGATGTCTCATGACACCTGAGGACAATGAAATTTCAGAGAATTAAAATATAATCAAATCTACTTCACACACGTATGTGCACCCTTGCAACGCAGTAGGCTGAATGACAATATAATTCTTCATTCGTGAATCCAATGGCATCCAAAGACCCAGCACTGGTTGCTGAATGCTGATTCTTTTTTCATTTTCTGAGCTACCAGGAATCGAACTCAGGACCTCGTTCTGGGTGGGCTGGTGCTGATGCTTCTCTCTCTTCTATTACACCAGTCGTGAGAAAGGGCCAAAGTGTAGACCTCTCACTCGGGGAATGTCAGATAAACTGCCTCTTAGAGTGGTTTATGTTTTATAAAAATGAAAAATGTGTTCCTTCCAAATGTTCTGCAAGTGCTGAGGCTTTGGAAAATGACTCACCTGTCCCTCCAAGTGCACTGAACCTGTATTAGTGCTGCATCATCTTTGCCAATAACAGAAAGGTAAATCCAGCCAAAAGTGTTTGCCTTTTATTATTCTGGTGGTTTCCCATTGTGCTCTGTGTCTTGTGGAGGGAAGGACTGTCCCCTGATGTCCCCAGAATACTTTGCAAATGTCTCCCCGATGCTTTAGTTTACCCAGTCTTTCAATACACATCACAAGGATCTGCGTGTATCTGACCCCCCACACACACGCTGTGTGCTACATGTGGACAGGAGCCACAAGTGTCACATCCACTGGATGTTTAGCACAGAGCTTGTCAAGTGAGAAATCACATTACCCAGGGAGCGAACAGAGCTTGAAAGTATGAATTACAAAAGAGCGTAGAATACTCAGAAGACTTTGAGTACCTCTGAAAACTGAGTGGCCAGGGCCAGAGCAAGAACAACCTCATATACTCTGCTAGGGAGTCAGAACATTGTCCTACTGGTGAACAATAGCTCCTGAAGGACATGAAGTGCAAGGAGTGGCATGGTCAGACTCATGCTTCATAAAGGCCCTGCAGCTGCTTCCTGCAGGAGGGGACTGGAGCAGTCTGGAGGCCAGGGTAGCATTTCACGCAGTTTACTCACCCTCAGCAGCCTGAAAGTAGCTGTAGTTAAGCCTGTGACATCCAGGAAGAAATGTGGCGCCTGTTGTCATTCTCTAAATTTTCCCCCTGATCTTAGCAAAAGTAACTCTTTGTAAGTCTGGATTCCATTAAAATTAGGGATTTCCTTTATTTCCAGTTCTTTTTCTTTTGAATTCTTCAGAAAGCCACAAACTTGACTTTGTTTTCCTGTTATTTTATAATCTTGAGCTTCCTAATTTTTTTTAGTAGGCCAGGAGATGTCATTATGATTCATGCATTAACTGTATGGAGCATTGGAGAGGGAACAACAGCGACATTGCCATCACCCAGCAGCCACACAGAAATAATCCATGTGGACAGATAGATCCAAATCTACTTATGAGATGAAATGTGGCATATGGAAGAAAGATGGCAGCCTCTGGTTTTTGATGAGTACAGGAGAAAGACATGTACCCTGGACAAAGGCTTTTATCTTTGTCTGCTCCTACTGTGCAACGTTTGTTCTGCCATAATCCTATTAAAAGGCATTAGGAAGCTCCCAAAGATGGCTTCTGTTCCCTGGCTTCATTTCTAAAGATATGGACCACATGGCTGTTGCTTACCCACCACAAGGAAAGCAGGACAGAAAGGTGACTTGCTCACTCCTGGGGTTCAGAGGCCTTTGGGAAAGTCCCAGAACCTTTCCAGTCTCCACCTCATTCATGCAGAGAACACCTTCTGGACAAGATTGTAGTGAGATCTAAGAAAGATGAGCATGTGACATTCAGTGTAGCTGGGATTATTAAGCGTTCCCACTAGCTTTCTGTGCTTAGCATTTACTGCTCGTGGTCTTCTCCAGCTCGCTGGGTAGACATAAGCAAGTGCCCTCTTGGTAGAATAACTAGAGTAGACAAATGCACAAATACAGGAGTGAATAATGATGTTCCTGAAAGAAGCCAAATGAGTTCTGCCTGTAAGGTGGGCTTTTGGCTGAGCACAGCAGCTACAGAGTTGGGTGTGCATGATCTAGAGTTGGGATCTTATTAAACATGACAGTGAATAATACTGGGCATCTACTGTATGCCAGACTCTGGAGAACAGGGAGAGTTGGCCCCAAGGTCGTTGTCCATGGTGCTGCCATTCCACAGGACTGGAAAATTCCAGGACAGGTAGCAGGCATATGGGCTCCGATTGGAGCAGCTTCTCCAGGCACAGAACAGGATGCATCTGCCTCCAGTCCACCCTGCTGCCTGATGGGAGGCCAACTGTACTTCCAGATAGGGTTCTTTTGTCCACCAGGGTTTCATCAGTCAGTGGTATTATGGCAGAGGCAAAAGCCTAGCCCAGGCCTGGTCAGCCTGCATGAGAATCTCCACCCTGACTGTTAGGAGCCCGCCAGCCCCTCCAGGACATCTGTCCAATTTGCTTTTTCAGCTTCCTCCTTCTCTGAGCTCTACTGGACAGCATAGTTCCTGCAGTGGTAAGAGCCCAACTCTTTTTGGAGAAACCTCTCTATGTGTTGTGTTTTTCTTTAAGCAAGAGCCTAAAATGACATTTGATTGAGCAAGTCTACATCTAAGAATTTAATTATGCAGAAATATATCATACTCCTATGTGGGAAGATGCCTACATAAGGATGTACATTTAAGCAGTATCTGTAAGAAGAAAGAATTGTAGACAACATAAATGTTCACCACTAGGGGATTGGCTGAGGCCAATTGTGGGATTCTGGGTGATCACTAAAAGGGTTATCTACCTGTACATGCTAAATAGACACAACATCAGGATACACACACTGCATTATGAGTTGTATGTGCATGTTCCTATATATATAACGTAAAAGTGATCATAGATATAGTAGCATCTACTTGCTAGGATTGGCATGGGGATTAAGCAAATTAACAGATGCAAAGTTCTTAGGTACTGTTTGGCTGCATGTAGTGGGGCTCAAGCATCAGATGTCTAGGTCAGTGGTGCTGCCACGTAATTTTCTATCTTGTTGTAATCTAAACTTCCATAATATAACTTTAAAAGCAAAGAGACGAGTTACAGTTGGCTTTCCTACTTTCATGCTTTTCTGTACATGTGTGCTTTTCTTAGAAAGGTAGGCTTTCTAATCCTGCAGAATGTGAACACTATTCCAGTGATCACACATCCCTTGGTAGGTCCATCTGCCTGGCATCACAACTCATGTCAATTTACCAAGGACCATGGGATTCCAAATTTAGAATTCTGTATTCTGGAAATTCCAGCTAATCAATCTTTAGTCATGAGCAACCCTTAATGGTCTCATTGATGTGGGAAGTATACAATAAATATAGTGATCATTGTTGATTCTCGAGTATATAAAAATACTGTCTCAGCTTAAAATACTATTTAGCCTTAAAAAGAAAAGAAATTCTGACATACGCCCAATATAAATGAATTCTGAGGACACTGTGATAGGTGAAATAAGATATACACAGAAAGAAATTCTGCATGATTACACTTACCTGAAGTACACAAGATACTCCAATTATAGTAAGAGAAAGTGAAAGAGTGGTTTCCAGGATCAAGGAAAGAAAAGGGGAGTTGTTTGGTACCAAGTTGAGAGTTTCCATTTTGAAAGATGAAGAGTTCTAGAAACGGATGGAGGCAATGATCACATGGAAATGGGAATGTATTTCATTACTGAATATAAACACTTAAATATGGTTAAGCTCGTAACCATGCAAGCATGTGCTGGTATTCCCAGAACTGAGGAAGGAGTATCAGAAGTAGCAACAGCTTTGAGTAGCTGAGCAATGAAGCTAAGTATCATTATGTTAAATTAACATATGAAATAACTATGAGAACGATGGGTACAGGAGAATTTTAGGAAATACATAGTCTCTTCTGACAGGAGGTGTCTCTAGCCTGCCCTCCTCAGCTACCCATGCAGCAGTGCCCGGCCCCACCCATCACATGCATTTGTGTGTCACAACAGTAGATCCCCTGTAGTCCAGAAGGGCTAAATCCAGTGCTCTGTGAAGGCTGTGCACATCCAGTGGCATCAGGGGCTCAAGATCCTAAATCCTGAGGCTGCGGCTTGTGCACATCTCTGGCTTTAGCCTGTCAGTCTCAGTATCAGGCTGTGTGTGCTTCTGGAACAGTCCTTCTTAGCATCTTGCCTTGGAGAAGGCGTTCTGGACAAGACTCTCCCAAGAAGCTCCTCCCACTCTGCGCTCTGCAAAACATTCCATGGATCTAGTGTGTAGAAAGCCTTCCAAGTTCAAGTCAAGTTGGCTTCCCACACTGCTTTCTCCAGTTCAGTGTCTTAAGCATCTGTTGTTGAAGATGGCAAAAAATACTATTAAATAGCAGCTAACATTTGTCAAAGGCTTACTCTGCCAGGTGTTCCTGCACAGGTCTTACAAATGTGATTTGATTTAATACTCCAACCCCTGAGGCTTAGGAAGATGAAGGCAACTTGCTCAGTCTGGGCTTTCCAGAAGAGACCATGGGGAGCAGATGAAGTCAGAAAAGGGGGAATTAACTACTGATCTTACTGCCTGACAGAGGGCAGTATTTTTAAACATTAAAGGGCACACTGTCAGCCAGGAATCTCGATAAGAAGCAGGGGTTAACTCTGTGGGTCTTGCATGGGGCCTGAGATGCAGCATTTCTAACAGCAGCATGCTGAAGCTGCCAGGATGCAGACCAGGCTGCAAGCACTAACACACCTGTGTGTGTCTCCTAGCCTCGGCATGGAATTCATTCATTTGCACATTCGTTCAGTCTCCATCATCTTTAGAAGCTGTCCTGTATTGACATGCATCTTCTGTGACCTGGGAAGCCGGGTGGCAAGTCCCAATCTTGCTTCTGCACTTTTCTGCAGGGCTGACCTCTCAGACCCTCAGCCACCAGTCTGTGAAATGAGAACAAAACTTGAGGTCTGGCACATGCTGGCATCAGTTGCAATAAAATGTGGCAAGGGTCTGCCACAAGGTCTGGAACATAGAGCTTGCCTAATAAATGGCAGCGATTTGGGAGATTATTTTATTACTCTTGTTTGTACATTTCAACCAAGATTCCCATACGTCTGTTTTTTAATCAATATATCAATCAGTTGATTATTTCAGCTATGGTTTCTTCATGGCTCCGATGGTTACTGTGCTGGTTACTAGTCCCTAGTCACCTTTGGGAGGATGAAGGAATGGCACTGAGCTGTGACCTCTAGCATGTCAGCAGGACGGACAGGGAAATTGATGAAGACAGGTCCCAGGGATGAGCTTGGAGCAAGATTCTGCCAGGAAGGCGTGAGAACTCTGTGTAAGGGGAGAAGAGAGCTAGCCAGCGAGACAGGAGCAGGGTAGTGTCAGCAGATCACAAGTGCTAATTATCTGGAGAGAACTAAATATTATGTAGGCAATTATTGACAGGCATCTGACATCCACAATAGGAGAACTAGTCCCAGTGGAATTCTGTTTTCCAAGAAGGTCCAGGAAACTAGACTTTAGCATTTAGAGTAAGCATCTTTATACTGAAGGATCTCAGGGACATATGCAAGGCAAGGGGCCCAGAGACCCCACGGAGACAGGGTGGGCAGAGGTGTCCTCGCCTCACCCAGCCAGCCACTCTAACCAAGCACACAGCACTTTGCTTTGAAAGGGGCTTTATCCTCAGCTCCAGGTCTGGAAACCCAGCCCTTCCTCTGCCCCTCCCTTCCCCAAGATGTCATCTTTTGAGACGATTTCATGTGGAAGCATCGCTAAGTAAATTCACTAAATGCCTATTCATCCTCGTCAGATGGGTACTCAGTGAAGCATCAAATGTGAAAAGAGCCCCAGCTCAGGGCCCTGAATGATGCTTTCTGGAGCTGCCAAATGGAGCCCACAGGGCTGACCCTGGGAGGCCTGAACTTCACAGAAGCCCCCCCCCCCAGCCTGGGCTGGCCCCTTCAATCCTCCCACCAAGGCTGCCAGAGAGGCCCCTGCTTATTATTCCTGCTGCTGGGACCCATTCAGAGGTTAACTTGTCCTGTATTCATCTGCACGACAATAATGAACTGTCGCAGTGAGTGCGGGGGTGGGTAAGTGAGCGCTGCTGAGATGCAGAGATGGAGGGCCGCTCTATGGCTAGGGAAGAGGCGCTGCTGGGATTTGTGGGGTGGGGGGCTGATTTGATATCCACATCTTCCAGCCACTCCTTCAACACCCTGTTCCTGCAAGCCATGGGACCTGGAGGCGGAGTCTCACCAGTGGACTCGGTCCCCACAGGGGTGCCTTCTTGCGCAGACGTCCCTGGGAGTGGCATCTGTACAGAGCGCCCCCCAGCTTTTTGCATGGGTACTGGGTTTACTGCTGTAGCCACACGGGAGCACGGCCCCTCTGGGTTGGTGTCTATTTCAGTAATAGAACAGGACATCAGCTACATTCATCTTCACCATAGCATCACTGAACTGCTTTGTGTCTCCCCGTCCCCACCAGAATTATGAGCTGGTCAACGTGAGCGACTATCCAATGAGAGACAGGGGCTCAGAGTGGTGAGACTGCACTCACAGGGAAATGAAGCAGGAGGCCAGAGAGCAGGGAGACAGAGCAAGGCGGCATGCATTTATTATGCACCTACTGTGTGCCCTTCCCATCCATGCAGTTATCACTTCAGTACACACACATGGAAAACCTACTGTGTATGTGTGTGGCTTGTTTAACTAGCAGCCAGGGAAGTTCGGAGGCCACCATCCAGAGCTGGTAAATGAGCTGGTTCCTGGAACTCCAGCCTCACTGTGTAAGGCCCCATCCTGCTTTGCTTCTCAAAAGTCCAGCCTCTTCTCTATTCCAAGAGATGTTCTGCTCCACCCTTCCCCCTCCCCAGCTTCTTCCGACTTGCAACAGTAGTTAACCCCTTCCTGCTGGGGAAGCCTCCCCTGAGGGAGCGGCATGGTGATAAAGGAGCTGTCACATCAGCACCACTTACCTGTTTGGGTTTATTCAGTGGAAGAGGCAACTGCGTCTCTGGCAGATGGAGGCCTGTGTGACTGCCTTTTAAAATACTGTCACAGCTGTATGCACAAGCTGATTAGCTGTGACTGCACTGCTAGTGCCGAGATTGATGGCGATAAATTTGGGATAACAATGCCGGGAACGATGTCACCGTTTGCTTTGCACTTCATATTTTTTAAAAGCGCTCTCAATCAGTAGCCCAGTGGTTATTGACAACTTGGGAGGCGCTCATTCATGGGCGCATTCGTTGTTCGGGCTGCACCCTGAGGAGCCCGTTCAGACCCAGCCCCCTCTACATTCATTAATTTGTTCAACACACATTAACACCGCACCTGTTTTGTGCTGGAGAACAAATGCAACTGGCTGTGTTCTCATGGAGCTCGCACAGGAACACACCCAAGCGCATGCTGGTGGTGATAAAAGGGGTGATGGGGTGGCATGGGGCACCTCTTCAGAAAAGGCCTCCAGGAGGAGGTGATATTTGAAAAGAGACCTGGATACAGAGCAGACAAGCAGTGGGAAAACACAGGAGAAAATTCCCAGGCAAACTTAGTGCAAGCAACCCAAGATAGTTCTACTTTTGGCATTCGGCTACTGATTCTTTTCTGTTCACTAAGCCCTGTGCAGTACTAGAGAGTCTAGAACATCTAAAATGCTGTGTTTGTCTTCAAAGAGTTCCTGGTTCTGTGGGATATATGGGAGGGAAGATCTACAGCCCATTTTCATGTGGGGAGGCGCAGGTCCAGGGCTGGAGAAACTCATGAAGAAGCCGTCCCAGCTGTGTGGCAGTGACCCGAGAGGGCGAGTCAAGCAGAGTGGCACCAGGAGCAAACCCTGGCTTTCACAGCAGAGTTGGCAGCGCACACCCCAAGGATCCATGGTCTCTGACCCCTCTCTCTGTTTGTTTCCATAGGACAAATGACCAGCTGGTGGCCTTTCTCTCCCGATACCGAGATATGAACTTCTTAAAGTCACACGGTCGGGACAATGCAAGGTAACATCTCGTTCCCCTCCCTTGGACAAAATATAAGTGGAAATCTGAGCAGCAACTTGGGAGCTTCCTTCCAGAGAAGGGTAGAGGGTGGGAAGGAGGCACAAGGCCTTGTATCTGAATGGCTGCCTGCATCAGGACCAGAATGGTCTCTTGCAGCATCCAAAGACAAAGAAGTAATTAAATGCTTCTCATATTGTACTAGCCCTATACACTTCATGGAGTGCATTATCTCAGTGGGGCAGCCCTTGGATTAAGGCAGTCCTGGTTTAACTCCCATTTTGTTGGTGGAGAAACAGACCCAGCACCTAAATAATAGCCTCAGAGCATCCTGTTGGCCAGTCACACACCAGATAATATATTCATCAAGTACTAACTGATTTAGTGATGAACAAAACCCATGCCAAGCTCTCAGGAATTTACCATGCAATGGAAAAAATCAACATGGAGCTGAACTCAGTAGTCCGACCCCACCCCACTGCCCCCCACTGCTGCCCAGGATGTCGGCAAGGTATGGGGGGTACCTAGAACCCCAAACTGGATCCATAACGTCTCTCACTTAAAATGAGCGGTGTCTCTGCTCCTCCTGGTGAAGGTCAGCTCAAGGTCTGCGATCTGCGCCTTCCCCACGCTGGACCCAGAGCACGCCTCGCAGCTCACACAGTCACTGCACCTTGTTCATGGGCTCTGTTTGGCCCTTTTCCTGTTTGGTTTTAGTCCAGATATCTTGTTTGAAAATTAACAGCTCTGTTTAGATAGAGAAGTATTTCCCATGAAAATCCAGACTAAACGTGTAAAGATTCACCACACTGGCCTGTCATGTACTCAGGTCTGAGCAAAGCCCACCTTCTCCAAGCCACCATAACCCTCGCCTGTCCCCTTCCCCACCTGATCCCCTTCAATGTATGAGTTTGAAATCCGGGATTAGATTTTCTGTTCCATTGCTGGAGAAAATGTTGTTTTGGCTGGATCTGTGACTTGGTTTACCTAGTAGTCCTAAGGGGGGGGGGGACAACAGCAAAGAGCAAGTTCCACATCACAAGCTTCTGAGAAGCCGTCCCCTAACCTTTGCGTTGTATCGTTTTTCTAAACTGTACCTTTGATTTCGTCCAGCTGACTGTGTGTAATTGGCCTGGCCTCTTCACACTTGAAAGGCTCTTCTGGCATTGAGGATGCTTTTCTTATTAGCACAGATAAGTGTGATGCATTCAGGCCAACTGTCTTGGTGGGAAATGAAACACGCCCAGTTCACACTAGCTTGTCGGTAAAGAATTTATTGGGTCAGATAACTAAAACATTGGTTGTGCCAGGGAGATAGCTCAGTAGAATAAGCACCTTCCTGGAAAGTACAAGGTCCTGAGGTCAATCCCTGGTACTGCAAAAAAAAAAAAAAAAAGAAAAAAAAAAAGTAACTAAAACATTGGTTGTAACTTCAGGTGTGGCTGGATCAAGCAGTTCACATGACATTAATGAGCCCAGATTCCTCATGATGATGACAGTAGTGGTGGAAGCGATAGCAGTAGTTATGATTGTGGCCATGGCCATGGTGGTTTGATTCTGTGGCTCCTGGTGGTGACTCTTGGCATTTTAATGAGTCACACCATTTTACAGATAAAGAAATTGAAATCAGAGAGACAAAGTAACTTAGTTAAGCTCACACAACTAGAGCAGGGCTGGGATGGAGGCCATGTGAGTGTGGCCAGAGTTCAAGCTCCTAACTCCTGCCTGAAGTGGTCTCTTTTTGTGTGACACCTATTTTCCTCCACTGTACTGGATGATTTTGAAATAGCTGCTGTGCTTTGCTGAGCTTCATTTTCCCCCTTTGAAAACCAACTGACCAAGGTGATCTGCTAAGTTCCTTTCCACACAGATACCCTGGGCCTCTGGACTAGACCTTGTAAGAAGAGGTAGCAAAGGCAGAGCACTTGAAAAACACAAAGATGAGGAGGAATGAAAGCAAGCAGTGGGCCACAGGTGGGGCCTCATAGTGCCTGATAGCAATGTTGACCTCTCTCCCCATCTTCAGCCTCCAGCAGCCAGTTTGGACTCTACTCCTGCTGAGCATAAGGGCAAACTGGCATTTTAACAGCTGCCAAATTGACCCTGGCTGTTCCTGTAATTAAGTGAAGGACCGTGTTGTGTTCAGTGTGTCTCTCTGCTTCCCTCCCCAAAAAATAGTATTAAGTGACATTTAGCACAGTCATCATTTCCCAGGTGGTCTCACGGGGGGTGGAGGATGAGTATGCCCCAAAGTTACTCTCAGCCTGAGCAATGGAGTCTGGAACCATCCCCAGGGCTCCCAGCCTGTGCTTCTGAGGCTCGGAAATGATTTTCACATCTCTTCAGCCTGCTCAGGTCTCAGTGTGTGGGAACCAGTCCCCCACAGGGAGGTGGAAAGGAGAAGTCTGTTCTCGCAGGCAGAGGAGGCTTCTCTGGGACATTGGGCTCCCTCTGCCACTTCCACCTCCATCAGCACTGCCAGGCCCCTATGTTCAGCACCGGGACACTGTGCTATGACTGTCAGTCCCTAGATGTGAGAGTCTGGCCACCAGTATCAAAGTGCTGGCTGTGCCGCGCCATCCTCGGGACCTCAGTACTGGCTTTGAAAGGCTGCCCTTCTGTCTCCCTCCCTTTACAAACCCAGGCAGCAGTAATGGGATGGGGGACGGAGTGTTTTCACTGACCACGGGGAGGCCACTGAGCTGGCTGCTTCTGAGTTTGTGATCTCATTTCAACCCCACTTGGCAAGTGTTGTCCTGTGGTAGAGATGAATACAACTCATGGAGACCTGCTTTAACTCATCAAGACCTCATAGGTAGTGAAGAGCAGAGCTGGACTGCGTCTGGGTCTTTGACTTTAAGGCCACGCTCCTTCATCACCCCATGATGAGTGGTTGTGTTTTAGAGGCCTGCTGCTTTAAGTTCTTGGCAAGCACAAGTGAAAGAGAAAACACCTGCTATCTTGAAAAAGAATCATTTTATGTAGGTGAGGATGAATCTTTCTCTACTTCCTAGAATCAGCGTTTAGCAAAGTCAGTTTATGATCTATCAGTGAAATTTTTGTGGGTTGTTTAGGGGTTTTTTTGGTGGAACTGGGGATTGAACTCAGGCCCTTAAGCTTGCCAGGCAAGTGCTTATTCTACTGAGCTATCTCCCCAGCCCCCAGGGAAATTCTTTTGGGTCATTTAAAGGTAGACACAATCTGAGCATTAGTATTGATCATTTATGCATATACAGTATTTCATGTAATTAGCCAATCTAATCCATGATTTTGTGGCTATTATTCTTATATTATGGTGAAGTGGGTTTTAAAAAAACCAAATGTTTAAAGTTGGCTTAAAGAAACATTTCCAGGGGATGCTCACTAGATGTCACATAAAGCATGGAGAAGAGGCATTAAAGAGGCCAGGCTCTGAAGCCAGATCATAGGGACTCACATGGCAGCCCTGAACCATGTGTCCCTGGGGTACATTACACCAGTGATCTTTATTTCAGTTTCCTCCCTTGTAAGATGGGTGATAAGAATGCCAGCCCTGTACAGTTGACCCAAGAAGTAGCTGAGTCAATATCAGCCTTTGAGACAGGTGACTGCACATGAGAAGCAGAGGGTGACAGACAAGGATCTCAAAGGTAACAGCCAAGTGACTACGGTGCCTAGAGAGCAAGGCTCCAAAGTTTGAGAAGCCTGGCCAGGTCAGAGATGGGAGAGGACCAGTCCCCCCCCACCCGAGGAACAGAGAAGCTTCTCCCTCATCTCCACACTGGGCGCCACTTGATGGAGACTGCAGCCTCCTTAACGGGGCCTCAGAATGGCACCAAGCAACTCTAGCAACTTCACTTCTATGACACTGAACGAATCCTGACCTGCCCTCCTTGCTGTGTAAACAAGCAGCTATTTATCCAAAAGTTGGCAAATCCACAGAGCTGCTGGCCAAGAATCATTTCCAGGAACATGTGCTGTCAGGAAGCCCTTTGATGCCAGCTTTCTTCTCAAGAGATAATCTCTGTCCCCTACTGACTTGAAGCACCAGGAGAGATGTGAGTGGCCATTAATATCTCATCTCCAACAGGGGTAGCAGGTTGCATTTTGCTTCTTGGGTCCTTAAGCCTGACTGGCACATTCATCACGGGTACACGCTCACTTTATGGTAACTGCATTGCACTAAGGCTTAGCCTCGTGTGGACACACACTGCCCCTCAGCCTCTGCTTGAGTCCTGGGATCCACTTTGGAAATATCCTTTTCTCAGATGACATGTATGGATGTCAGGCAACAGGCTAGAAAGAATCCATGTTCCCCATGTTGTCTCTGAGAAGTAGAATATAATTTTTGTTTTCTTCTTTGCACTTTTTATGTACAAAGCTTTTGATGAAGGGCGTGCACTACATTTAGAATGAGAACAAAAAGCAGCAAACATGGTTTTTGAAAACTACATGCAATGTAGAAAAGCCATTGGCACTTAGCAAGCCTTCAGACTCTTGGAAGGGTAGGCAAAAGGAGGGCCTTGGGCACAGTAAAGAATGTGGGACTCTGATCCCTGGGAGTCCAGGCCTTGGGATGCAGGCCGCAGCACTGTGATTCCTCTCATTCATCTTTTCTTTCCTGTTTGAATAGCAAAACCAAGACTCTGCACAGAGCAATCCTTGTTACATGTAGAAGGTTATCTGCATGGCAGGGAAGGATCCTAAGTGCCTTACTTGTGACAAAAACCATTCGCTTTTCACTACACTATTGTGTAAGTGCAGTCACTATCATCCCTGTTTATCAAATGAGGACACTGAGGCCAAAGACTGCACAGCTCTTAAGTGAGGACATGGATTTGACCTCAGGCCATTTGGCTCTGACATCTGCATTCTGACAACCAGGGCTGTGCTGATTATGGGTTCTCACTGTGGAGGTTTCCCCACAGGCAGGTGTAGCAGTCCGTTTTCTGGTGCTGCAATGAAATATCCAAGGCAGGCTATTTAGAAAGAAAAAAGAGGTTTATCTGTCTGAGTGTTGGAGGCCAAAGGTCCAAATACCATGGTGCCAGCTCTGTGACATGTAGAAGAGTACTAAACAGGAAACCAAAGAGGGCTTCATGGCCAGGCTCCGGCTTTTATAAGAGCCCTCTCATAAGAGCTAACCAGGGTCCAACTAGGACATCTTGATCTTCTCCAAGGACAGTCCCCTAACCCAAAGGTCTTCCCTTAGGTTGCTTATACTAAAGAGCCATCTAAATTCAGTGCCATATCAGTGGATAGGAAAACAGAAGAACAAATCCCGGGTTTGGGGGTTGTTCCTTTGCTTTTAAGCTGCGTGACTTTGGATACATGGTTAGCTAATGCCTGTGACTTCCCAGTTGCCCAGCAGCTGTTGTGTTACCCATCTCTTTGTTCCTTCATCCATCAACTACATGCAGAGCACCTGCTGTATGCTTCACAGTAGGCATACAGCAGTGAACGAGAATAAACAAAAGTCTCTCCATCTCAGTTGCTTTGTCTTGTTTCTCCATCATAGAATTAGTGGTATTAGTTGACTCCTAATATGTCTTCTTGTTCAAATTTTCTGTAAAATCTAGGTGGCACATTTCTTTTTAGAAGTAATAATAGACCACGACAGTTCTAGGATAATTCCACTCCTAATGAATATACCAGGATTGTAGCCTGGGAACTGAGAAGCTCTTTCACTGCCTGGCTCCTCTGACCTCATTTCCAGGGGCACAGATACTGTCTTCACTGCCCTCTTCTCACACAGGGGCAGTCAGGATCCTCCCCTCTGATTTCATCAGGGTCCCTATCTGATTTATGGTGATTTACTTTGATGGATAGACTTGGTCTGGTGGCTCCCAGTAGAGCCATCTGGAGCTGGGACTTTGTCCCACACAGAGATAATAGAAGGAAATCCTTAGGAAGATAATCCACCAATTTCTTAAATCCTAGGAGTCAAACTAAAGGTGCATTTTTCCATGCTTGACCTCAGGTGACCTACCATGAAGACGTAAGTTCTTAGCTGAGCCCCAGTAAACTTCCCCCAGTGCCAATACAGACTTTTCTCTTGGTTCTTGTGTTGTCTCTTTGAGACAGTAGATATTTTCAGATCCTTCATTTGTACCCTTTCTGAAGAAACACCACTGAATCAGGATAATAAACCATGATAGAAGAATGAAGAGCTAGCATTGGATTCATCTAGATGTGGGTGCAAGTCCAGGTCTCTCACTATGTGACTTAACCTGTCTGAGGTTTACTTTCATGAATTGTCATGCATGTGTTGGTGGAATTTGATACATGGTTAATTAATATCTGTGACTTCCCAATTGCCCAACGGCTTTCATTCATTCATTCAATGCATATAGAACACCTGCCTTATGCTATGCAGTAGGAGTACAGCAGCAAACCAGAATAAATAAAAATCTGTCATCCTGGAGCTTAGGTCTCAGGAGTAAAAAAGGACAGTAAACTAAAGACTGTGCACATTTTATTAGAAAGTTTAAAGCTCTGCAGAGAAAAAGAAGTTATGAAAAGAGAATCGGTGTTGCCCAGGATGGGAGAAGGATGGCCTTGTATAAGAAGAGGCTAACAGTTGGGTCGGTGCGTTGCCTGGAGAAACACAGCCCCAATGCACAAGGCCATCTGCAGAGCATCCCACCCTCGGCATGCTTCGTTTGGTGAGGTTATGAGGGACATCGTGACTAGCATCTGTTTTTTAATTTTTATTCTTTAGAGAGAGTTCAAAATAGTACTAAAACATAAAAAATGACAAATGACACAGAATTTCCCTTTACAAAGTAACGTGAAGTTCATAGTATTTTTTGTAATGCATTATGTTGTCTTCCAACCAGTTATTCATATTACCAGATATATGCGTACAAAACTGGAAGAAAAAAGAATTTAAGAAAGAAATGTATAAGAAATTCAAAAGAGGCAGGGTTAGGATTAGGGGGCGCACTGAGACGGCATTTGAGACTGGGCATGGTGGTGTACCTGTAATCCCAGCACTTGCGAGGCTGTAAACAGGAGGATCACTATGAGTCTGATCTAGTAGTGAGACTGTGAACACTCTGTAGACCCTTCCCTAAAGAGTACAAAAAAAAAAAGTACAAACAACTGAAAAAAACTGATGAAACAAAGGCAGGGTTGGCACCCAGGTCTGTCTACTCCCTGTTCTGCGGTGCCAGCCTCTGCTTGCCCACTTGCTCTGGCTGTAGTAATGCTGGCAGGAGATGCATCTGAGAGGAGGGAGCACCACCATTGCCCTTCTGTGTGCCGGGCCCACTACTGCAAATGTGCTCCAGCCCTCAGGGAACCAAGCCAGCATCCGCGAGGAGGCAAGCCCAGGTGTATCTTTGCTGACTCACCTTGTCTTCCAGTTTCCCCTTTTCAAGTGACAGTAAGTGACCAGGCATTTCTTAAAAAAAGTAAATCCAGGGCAAGCAACTGATTCTGCTCTGCTAGTTGGTATCTAAACTCTGGACCTCTGCCACCTTCTCTCAGGCCAGAACTAAGTTTTGTGTGACCCCAAAATCTTTTCTGAGTTCTAGAGAACTGGATGTCTCTACTTACTCATAATAAACCAAAGCATATATTTGAAGCTTATCAGTTTTGAATGCAGTAATTATAGAGACCAATCTCCTAATGCCATGAATATTTTATCTTGGAGATGACTGCATAAATATTGTATTTGAATAGCATGGCCTGGAACATCACATTAATATTGCAAAGCCATACTCTTTCCCATATAATGGAACATGAAATTAAAAAGCTGAGCTATAGAAGGCAAAATTTGTTAGTCTCTTCACCTGTATTTCTGTTCTCCCTTCACCCAGGCTGGTCTCCATGTAACTTTTCATATAAGTTTTCTAAAATGTAAAGTTTTAGTTACAGTCCTCTGCACTAACAGAACACTTACAGAATTTGCACTAGTGAGACCTGAAGTAGGATTTCATTCTCCTGAATTCAGGGCTCTTCCTTGTCTTCATGTGGTAACATGGCTAGAATGAAAAACCTTCACTCAGCTCCCTCCTGAATCTAGAATTTAACTTGCTAAGGAGCTTAGATTTTGCATGTGGAGAGATGTGTCAAAGAAAAAAGGCCAGGAACATTGGACACCTGCATCTGGGGTTTACCTCTGTGTGAGTCTGCTGTGTGTCCTTGGGAAAGCCATCAACCTCCTCTGGGCTTTGTGGTACACATGTGTAATGTCATGCTTGCCCCAGGCCCTCTTCAGGTATCATGGAGTGGCATAAAGGTCACAGTGGTAGTTATGACTACAGGCCTATGGGCTAGATTCAGCCTGAGATTTCTGTTTTTGCCAGAGCTACCTTGTTAAAGGAATGTGAGCATCTCTCAAAATGCATTTTTTCCTTCTCTGCAGGCAGAGCCACCCCTCCCCATTACCTTACCTTCAACCTGGTTCACAGCATCCACTTCCTAGCAGACCTCTGTGCGCAAAGGACGTTATGGCTTGGCATGGCACCCAGAACTAGCCTGACTTTTTGATTATAGCTAGGGGGTAACAGACTCAGGATGCCTCACTTTTTGATATCACCCACTTCACTTGGGGTTGAGCCTTTCAGGCAGTTACCACATTCCTGACTAGAAGTAGGTACATTGCAGTCATGTGTGGAATAGAAATATAGAGAAGCATTCACAAAACATTTCATATGTAAGAAATCAGAAAATAAGAAATCAGATTCCTGGAAATATGTGTGGCTGAGCAGGTTGGAGAGACAACAGATCCCTGGGCTGTAATCTGCTCACCAGAGAACTGGCTCTGTTACCTTAAAGCAGAAATCCTCTTTCTTCTCTCCTGACACAGTCAGAACCCATCATGGTGCCGGTACACAGCTGTGTGCATCAGTGTTGCCTCAGTGAACTTGAGACTTTGAGCAGGCGGGGTTCTCGCAATGTCCATCCTCCACTCACCACCTCTGTGATCTTTCTGCATCACAGAGTGGAAAATCTGCTTCCTGGCACAATCATAAATGTAATTATTATATACAAATATAATAACTTACTTGCTAGCATAGGAATTACTAACCTGGGGGCTTATAGGGAGAACTCAGGGGAGGAGGTCCATGACCTGAGTTAGGAAAGTAATATCCTTATTTCTACCAAATTCTGAATGAAATATAACTGAAGGTAGGTAACAAACTGTGGCAGTGCTAGTAGGTCACCAAAAATAATCACATGCTTTCAGCCAGGCTCAGTAGAATATGTTTGCAATTACAGCTACTTGGGAAGCTGAGGCAGGGTTGCAAGTTCAAACCCAGAGTGGGCAATGTAGCAAGACCCAGTCAATCAATCAATCATTGAGGCTGGGGATGTAGCTCAGTAGTAGAGCACCATGGATTCAGTCTCTAGCATCATGCACATACACACATGGACACACAAAAGAAAAGATCGTGCCACTTTCCTGTCACATTACACTTGTTGCATTTACCTCCAGATAGCATTTGTGCTCACTGTCACTCCAAAAAAATACGTTAAGTTGTTTGACGTGTGCTGCTTAAAGTATTAAAAAGAAACGCATGAGGGCCAGGGAGATAGCTCAGCGGTGTAAACGCCTGCCTGAAAAGTGCAAGGACCCAAATTCAATGCCCCATACCACATGCTGTGCCAGGCCTATCCTGAGCCGGCCACTGATACCAGGTATGGTGGCACACACCTGTAATCCTAGGGCTGGGGAGGCTGAGACGGGAGGATCCTATGACTCTGAGCTGTGCAACCAGGTAAATAGATAAGACATTAAAGAAACACATGAGACAACATAAATTTTGTGTTTTCCAAAATACTTTATAATCCCATATGTAATGTGTGAAGAAACACACAGGTAGCTGTCTCCTAACTTTAATGCAGTTTTGTTGCAAGTTTTGACGTATGCATGTAGGAGCATTTTTCTGAGATGCCCCCCTCCAGCAGCTATGGTACGAAAGTACTTTGAAAGGCAAACTGATGAGGAAGTATGTAGATGTAGTCACTGCTGTCTGATGGTGACGGTCAAGTCCCCTTGCTCTAGCAGTTTCCATGACAGTGAGGCTTGTCTCCCTACCTGGTGCACAGCAAGGTCTCGTCAGTGCTGTTCTTGTGGTGGGGGCACCATTTGGGCCCTAAGCGGAGTCTCTCTTTCAGGCCACCGTGGGGCTCAGAACTGCCTTATTTCTCCCAGGTTCATCCGGAAACAAGGCCTGGACAGGCTTTTCCTGGAGTGTGATGCCCACATGTGGCGTCTGGGGGACCGGCGCATCCCTGAAGGCATTGCTGTTGATGGTGGCTCTGACTGGTTCCTGCTGAATCGGAAGTTTGTGGAGTATGTGACATTTTCCACAGATGACCTGGTAACCAAGATGAAACAGTTCTACTCTTACACACTGCTCCCTGCTGAGGTGAGTTCCAGGAGAGCTTCTGTGAGGTCGGAGCTGGCACTGGCCCAGGGAGGAAACCGAATGCTCGACCGTGCTGTCCTCGCAGTGCTCCTGTCCCAGTCTGCATGGAGGCCATGTGTGCAGACACTAATAGTCAGTTGTTTGGGGGTTTTGGACAACACAGGAAAAAAAAAAATAGCTCAAGATATTCAGCCCCACGAGAGTATTAGGAAAAATCACAGGGAGCTTGAAAGCACTTTTCCCACCTCAGGGTGGGAAGCCCTACTATGTGAGGTAGCGTAGCATTGCCAGGCTTTCTGGAAACAATGTGGATCTAGTTCTGAAGGGTTCCTACCAACCTGCCAGCAGCTTTCTTGTCAAATTATCTCCCCCTATGCCCAGATTATTTTCCTTCTAGTTCCTGAACTCAGAAAACCCCAAAGCTTGTTTCATACCAGTAGAGCCCAAGAAATTTCTAATGGATGGTCCCCTTCCTTGCTGGAGGGCCCCCACCTCCAGCTCATGGGTGCTGTGTGTTTCTGCAGCCCAGCCCTGACAGTGCATCTCCTCCAATGAGGTCCACATCCCTCACCAGTAGGTACATCAGTGCTCAGCTCCAGAGAGACCTGGATGCCCACCTCACTCCAAAGGGATAATGATGCTCTTGTCATCATCAGGCCAGGTTTTATTATTCTAAACACATGTTAAGTAATCAGCCTTTAATCCTGTTCTAGTAAAATCACCTTTCTCTCAATTCTGATAACCTCCTCATCCATTATCTCTCAGGGAATTTCTGCATCATTATGGAAGAACCCAGGGCAATCGGTAATTGGGTCCTCACTGCCACTGCTGAATAGCGAATAGACAACTCTGTAGACTCACAGGTGACCCAAGCTTACACCCAGGTCCTCTAACGTGCCACTTGGCACCATAGGAAGGCCAGGGGGTCTGGAGGGTGGAGCTCCATCTTGCCCAGTCTTTCACTTAGATGACATTGTTGGCAGTTTGATCATTTTCATCAAGAATGCCTGCAGCGCTGCAGCCGGGCACACACGTGCCCGCATGCCCAAGGTCTCTTGCAGGCTGGCTTTCTGCATTGCTGCTCTGCCCTTCCTTTATCTAGATGCCTCCAGCAAACTAGATTGGAAGAAATCTGAAAGCTGCCCATAAATTTGTAATGGACACCTATCCCCTAACATCTTTCCTTAGAGACCAGAGGGCAGAGGAAAATATATTGTTCTGGTGACTGAGATTTCTGTAAGGTAGGGGTGAAATGGAAATTTCTCCTTCTCCTCCTCCTCCTTCTCTTCCTCCTCCTTATCATCATCACCGTCATCCTCCTGTCACACCAATAGTTCTGCTCTGACCATTGTGTCTCCTCTCTGGGTGCTCTTTGCACTCAGCACTGACTTCTTCTCAAATGCTTCTGAGAGGCTGATCAAGGACCATAAGATTAGGGACGAACAATTTAAGCTGGTTCAGCATCACAGACAACAAGCAGCCTTCCGTTTCCTTGTTGTGTCATCCTGTGAGGAATGAGGTCTAATACTGCAGAACCACAGACAGTGAACCACACCACCCTCCCCTTCCCAATTTTAAGACCAGGGACATCACATGGTCCTGACTTCCCTAAATAGTGGTCACACTGTGAGTGACCAAGGTGAGCGAGGGCCCAGAATCCCTTATAGATCTGGGCTTGGTGGATCCATGGATCTGGCCTCCCTCACCCAGGGGTAAAAATCAGCCATTTTCATCAAGCTATCTCAGATCTGAAGCCTTTTAACTTCAAATTTGGCTCTGCAAACCAAGGGCCTTTTTAGCCTTTGGTTTCCTGGAAAACTTCTCCATATTTGATATATATGTGTTGATATGACCCAAGAGACTTTTTCCATCTGCTGGAAATCCTACAAATGCCCTGCATGGTACGAGATGTATTGAAATCAGAGTCTGGGTAAGACAGTCCTCAGTATAGGAAGTGCTCAGCCACCTTGGACACAGCATGAAACTACACCATAATGGGCCATGTGGTACTGACCTCTCTACCTATGCAGAACAGATGGGGTTCTGGAAACTCCTTCACAGGTAGAGGAACCAAGAGAGGTCCACAAGCCCAGGATACTTGGGGAAAGCTGGGAGAGGTTTCAGGCTGGCCTCTTTTTCTCCCTACAGTCATTCTTCCACACAGTCCTGGAGAACAGCCCCCACTGTGACACCATGGTAGACAACAACTTGCGTATCACCAACTGGAACCGCAAGCTGGGCTGCAAGTGCCAGTACAAGCACATTGTGGACTGGTGCGGCTGCTCCCCCAATGACTTCAAGCCCCAGGATTTCCACCGCTTCCAGGTAAGGCTCTCTGCCCTGCAGCCCGCAGCCTTCCTCTCCTGCACACAGCTGCAGGTAGCAGGGCCATGCCTGTGGATCTTGTTATTCTCACTACCCCACCCTGGCTGTTGGGAATAACAACAACAACAACAACAACCAGCACTAACTGCATCTATGTGTCCCATGCCAGGAGTAGGAGGAGACATTTTCCATCTGCTGAACAGTTAGCAGATTCCTTGGATGCTGAAGTTGGATTCTAGACCATGGTTCTAACCATTTTGTCTCTGTAGACTCATTAACTCTGCAACAGTCTCATAATATATCTCATTATTCTGTCTCAAAGATAGAGAAGCTGAAGAGTGAAAATTCGGAAACCCTGCTCAGGGGCATGTGGCCCAGTGTGCCTGTTTCCAAGGGCCTTTCTTATTCACTTCTCCATACTTCCTTCCAATTGCAATTCCCTGGAAACCAGGTGTAGTAGCACCTGCCTGTAATCTTAGGGCTCCAGGGAAGCTGATGCAGGAGGTCCTAAATTCAATTTCTGTGAGGACAACTGTGCCACTTAGCAGGAACCTATCTTAAAATAAAATAGGGTACATAAAAAAAGCTCAGAGTGGAGGCCTTAAGTTCATTCCCCAATATGGACAAAAAAAATATTCCTTGAGATATTTGCTAAAAATGTTTCTAACTGTAAGCTTGAACACATCAAGGGCAGAGCTTTTCAGTCCCAGCTCTCCTGACAATGTGGCCAGGTCCTTCAGTGCTGCAGGCCTGTCCTGTGTACTGTGCGGTGTTCGACAGTGTCCCTGTCCTCCACCCAGTAGGCACCAATAGCGCTCTCCGACTGTGATAACTAACTATGTCTCCAGACATTGCCAAATGTTCCTTGGAGACAAACCTGTCCCTGGTTGAGAACCAGTGATTGTCACCAAGGTGCCCAAATATGTATTTGTGTTGTGTTACATTTTAAGAGAAATCTGATGAGCCACCGGGTTCAGGAATTCCAGCGTTCTGTGAACCTGACGGAGTAGAGAGCTATAGAGATGTTATTACCTTCACGGTTGTCTCTGCACAGCCTGGCAATTTACAGTTCTGAGGATCACAGAGGCAGGAGAGCAGCAGATGTCTTACCTTTCAGGTCCTACCCTGAAAGGCAAGCGCCTCCCATTCCTCATCCCCAGCCCTGTTTTGCAGGGCCAGAGTGGAGGGGCTCTGTTTGCTCCTCCTCTCCACTTCGCTGCACAGCTGGCAAACTTGGTAGGGCTGCGGGTGGAGTGCTCTACTCTGGTAGGGTAAAACGTTAGCCAGCATATCTTGCCCAAATCAGGCTTTCCCCATCAAACCCAGAGCCATCCTGGTGTCGAGCCTCTGCTTGTGCAAAACACATAACAGATTTTAATCCTATAACTCACTTACCCTTAACTTTCTCTAGGAACTAGTCTTTTTGGACTGCTTTTGGTGGCAGAAAACAAGCTACCTAGTAGTCTTCTCAAACCCATGTAACCTGGAATGAACTTGGGTGGTGTTGTGACTCTCCATGGTGCATGCAGAGAGGTTTGGCAGAGCAGGAAGGGTTGCAAGGGAAACCCCTCAAAACAAGAAAAGGAAAAGGACTCATGCATTGACAGAGGCCGTTTGTCACCCCTGCTACAGAGACCTTCATGGTTAGAGAAAGGACCCAGAACATTAGCTGGAGCTCCTGGGCAGCAGCATCTGTATTCCAGCCCCCACGTCCTGGAGGCACTGTGGCTTCCCATAAAGCGTAGCTCATAGTGTAGCTCGTATGTAGCTCGTAGCTCGCTTGGAAACCCTGTCTTTCCCTCACAGTAAACAAAGCTCAAGAATGCCCTCAGACATCTAGAGTCGAGCACCCCCTGCCTGAAAGGAACTTGGCGTTCTTGTTCAAAAAACTTCAAGGAAGAGTGTGATAAATATAGAAACATGCCCTTTTAGAAGATCAGGCCACGGTCAGAGAATTGCAAGCAAAGTAACGAGGCTTTTCTGCCACTGAGGCTGGTGTTCTTCCCTGAGAAATGGAGTCTTACAGTCACTAATAACAAACTGAAATAATAAAGATAATAATCATAAAATAATGGTGATTAGCTGGCACTGTATGCCAGTACTGAGCATTGAATTGTACTGAGGATTGAACCCAGGGCCCTCCCAACGAACCACATCCCCAGACCTTTATTATTTATTTCGACATAGTCTCACAAAGTTGTTAAATTGCCCAGGCTGACTTGAACTTGAGATCCTCCCATGTCTTCCTGCCACAGTGCTAAGGTCACAGGTGTGTGCCACCATTCTTAGCTTTATACCCAGTTGAAGGGTGAGTGAAGCAGAGTGTTGGGTAACTTGCCCAAAGCTGTACGCGGCTAGGCAGAGGACTGGCAAAAGTCACAACACATTTGAGCTCGGATGGCCTGCATCCATCCAGTGCTACCGTGAAGCCATCAACTGGCTCCCACTCCACAGAGACGGGGCCCAGGGCCATGAAGCAGAAGGATATGGAATGTTTCGAATAAGACCAAAGGCCGCTCTTTTCCCAAAGTTTCTAGTTTGTTCAGTTAGGTTGATCATACAGGAGTGCCACAGAAGGCACACGGGTTTGGAGTCACAAAAGGCACAGCTCTGCGCATACTGCTTCCCTGGCTGGGCTCGGTGTGCTCATCCATAAAATGGGAATATTAGTCCTTAATCTAGCGGAGCTATGAGAGAGCTAGACGTAATGACAGGAATACAGTGCTCTGCAGAGAGAACTGCTTAGTAGTTATTATTATCTTGATAGTTGCTATTAATTCACTGAAGTGCACACAGTGCTAGACCAAATTTAGGTCCATTATAACAAAACTCCTCAAGGGATTGGGCTGTACTTTGTTTCTAGACGGAGGATCAGCAGACTACAGCCCCCAGGCAAATATCCTGCCTGCCTCTGTGAGTGAAAGCTCCTAGGAACCTAGCTTGCCTCTTTATTTACTATTTCACCTGTAGCTGTTTTCCTGCTACAAAAGCCAGGATCATTGGAAGTTTAGGGCTACAAAGTGAGCTCGAGGCCAGCCTGAGGTTTCTGTATAGCGAGACCCTGTCTCAAAAAGACAAAAAGCGGAGCTGAGTCACTTAAGAGTCGTACCTGTTTACTGGTTGTTCTTTTACTAAAGATATTTACCAATCCTAGAAAATAGTACAAAAGCCTGTAGGTGGCAAATGGTTGGGTTATTTTTATTTCTTTGGCCTCTTTGACTCCTGAATCCCAGCTTGTCACTGACTTGCTGCGACCTTGGGTAGGTCCCTCCACACACACACACACACCTATGGTCCTTACACACTGCATCAGTCACCTGGGCATATTTTTTCCCCCGGGAGTTTCACCCAAGAGATGCTGACTCTGTAGGTGTCAAGAAGGACCCTAGAATATAAATTTGTACAACATGGAGGTGGCTCTAGCGTGCAGCCAGCGCTGGCATTGTTTGCAGAATCCGCAATTCTTAGTGGGCAAATGAAGCAGCTGGAAGCACTATAAAAAGACAGATTTTCCAGTTCATTCCTGGAGATTCTGGCCAATCTTTCACGTCCTTAGTGAGTGCATAAGTCCACTGCTACACCACAGAGGCACAAGGAGGGGATGACATGGACCGCAACAGCAGCACAGCCCCTTCCTGTCCAAAGGGATCCTGCTGTTGGGCTCCAACCAGCTGTTACCACATAGGAACCTGAGCCTGGGGCCACCAGATCAAGTGCTGCTTAAAGGGAAATTGTTTCTGTGACTCCTCTTTTTAAATGTTGCCAGCTAATTCAATTTTAAAACATTCTGCTGGCCAACTCAAATACACCTGCAGGCTATGTTTGCCCTCGACAACTAGTCTGTGACCTCTGTGGAATGATTTCTGAGAGCTATCTCAGCTATAAACATCTAGGATTTAATTTATTTAACAGGCATTTCAATGATGCATACCAAGTGCCTGCATTGCTTTCAGTGCTTCGTAGGTATCCAGGGTGGGCAGGATTGGTTTGTCCCCACGCCTCCATCTGGTGTGGAACCTGACCACAGAGAGGTGGCAAGAGGCAGGTATTTGGATCCTTACAATGGGTGGACTATGAGATGTGAGTCGCACCCTCGCCCCTGCCGTTATCACTCGCTGATGAGTTTTGTTCTTGCCATCTCCCGAGTGCAGCAGACTGCCCGGCCCACCTTCTTTGCCCGCAAGTTTGAAGCCGTGGTGAATCAGGAGATCATCGGGCAGCTGGACTACTACCTGTACGGGAACTACCCGACAGGCACCCCGGGCCTGCGCTCCTACTGGGAGAACCTGTACGATGAGCCCGATGGAGTGCATAGCCTGAGCGACGTGGCGCTCACCCTGTTCCACTCCTTCACTCGCCTGGGCCTTCGGAGGGCCGAGTCCTCCCTCCACACGGAGAGAGAGAACAGCTGCAGGTGAGTTGACCCTGTGGGCTGGAGCCGAGGGGAAGGGGTCTCGGGGCACTGAGAAGGGTTTCTCCACCCGCGAGCTGCAGTGCTAGGCTCTCTCCTTCCTTTGCACCTATGTTATTGCTGCACTCCTCCCTATGCGATTGCCTGTGCCACAGTACCCTGTCTGTTCACTTGGTTCTATCTCGGAAAGCCAGCTCTAACCAGCACGCTAGTAGGCTGGGGCAGGAGGACCACAAGCTTGAGCCGACCACTTAGGGACCTAGCAAGACTTGTATTAGGATTTAAAAAAAAAAGATCTAGAGATGTAGCTCGGAGCAAAGATCCTGGGTTTAGTCCCCAGAAGGAGGAAAAAGAAAATCCAGTTCATGTATTTCACCCCGGTGACTACTTTTCAGGATTGTTCTTCATGCATGTATGTGTTTTTGGCAGAAAGCTTTGTGTCACCATATTATGCGCTAGCATAAGTTTTAAGTAGAAGGCAGCCAAGAGGAAATACAAAACAGAAGGGCTAGGGAGATAGCTCAGTGGCATCAGCACCTCCCTGGCAAGCACAAGGTCCCTGGTTTGATCCCCAGCACCCCCCACAAAAATAAAGAAATAAGAAAGATACTTGTACTTCTTATGATGGAAACAGAGAGAATAGTGAGATTCTGGGTTCCAGTCACCCCACACAGCAGTTAGCAGTTCCGCCCTTTTTACCAGAGCCTTGCCTCCTCCTACTGCCTCCCTCCGACCGGAGCAGTGTGCAGCGCACGCCAGCCATCCATTTCATCCTTTCAGCCATGAATATTTTAACACATGTCTCTGCAAAAGAAGGACTCCTGTTTAAGATATAACTAGTATGTCATTTTCACACCTAAAAATATGTCAGTAAATTATTAAAAGGGAAAGCTATGATTTAAAATGTTCAGCCATCCTTTAGAATCCTGTCCCCTCCTGCTAGTGCTTAGTGCTCAATAGTTCCAGAAAGAATGTTCTGGAATATACAGAAAACAGGAAGAGGAAGAAAATAATTCAGCACGACCCCCTCCTGACTCCCTCCTGCTGCCTTTTTCTCTCACCCACCAACCCTTTTCATTTTGTGTTCCTTTTTTTCCTTCTCCAGCCCTAGGCAATGGGTTATTTGCATAATCACGAGGATTCTGCATCCCTCCCCCTTGGCAGTACACTGTGAGCCCCCTTCCCCATTCACTCTCGATGTCCCACAAAATGATCCTCCTTAGTGCTGCTCCTGTTCCATAGAGTGGAAATTCTTATTTGCTTAATCCAGACCTTTACTGTTGCTATTGTCAGTAATGTACTATTGTAAATAATGTTCTGATGAATATCTTGTTTTGCAGAACATATTTTTCAAAAAAAGTTCTCTTTTCTGATGACTTTTTTAGGACATCTTCCCAGAAGTGTCTCCAATGACTCTTTCCCCTTCTTTTTCCCTCTTCCTCCCTCTTCCTTTTAACAACATGTCAATTTTTTTCCTACTCTGTGAGGCTATCTCCTGTTACTGTGACATCCCTCATGTGTTCCTCTTTGTCCACCCCTCCCTTTCCTCAAAGAGAAAAGAAAGAAAAAGAATGTGACTTTTTTTTGGCGGAACTGGGGATTGAACTCAGATCCTTGCGCTTCCCAGGGAAGCCTTTATTCCACTGAGCCATCTCCCCAGCCCCAGAATGGCTCTTTTTCTGAAAGCCCAGGTGGGCTTTGCACTGGTCCCCTGTGCAGAGCCTGCAGGGTTTCTCTGAGACCTTAGTCATCTCCAGAACCTCCTCAGGTCCATCTTCTCTGCAGGCTTAGGTAATTCAGAGAGAGATGAGAGTGGGTTAGGGACCTCGGACCTGTTCCTTAAACTCTATCTACTCACTATTGAACCTACACAAGCCATAAACTTCTGCAGAACTTTGGGTTCTGCTTCTGTCCAATGACAAGAATTATATCACAAAGAAATATGAGGTTTAAAAGAGAAAACTGTGTAAAACCACCTTAAGTGTTGTATAGTATCCTTATCACCATTTTTGACAGTGTTTGATGCACTAAATACTCAGTAGTGTTTATGTCAGTGCTTCTGTCCTAATCATCATTATTGTTAAACTGTGAAAATTGCTCACTAGCACCTATCTCATGAGATAGCATCCAGTTATATTAGCCTCCCCCTGAACTCACCATCATTTTCCTTATTCACGGTCCCCTCTACCATCCCACAGCTAACCTTTTCCCAGGGGCAGGACCATCCAAAAGCTGCCTCCTCTCTCAAGCTTTTGAAAGGCCCCCCCAAGACCCCACCCCCAACCTGTCCCAAGGTGAAGCCAGGAATTGCACCTCTGACACGTTCCCTGCACAGGACTCTGGGGTCCCAGGTCTGGGGGGCCCAGACTGCCTTACCTTAGCTAGTCTGGGGCCAACATCAGATACACCCCCAATACACAGCTCTTTCCCCTCACTTGTGAGGTGGACAACCTCCAGGAATAGTTTGAATACAAGCTTCCTAGAATGTGTAAGATGAATGATCTTCTACGGAATTCCAAAAGATGCCCCCAATTTATTTAAGGTTGTTGAAATTCTCTCCTGGTGCTTGTTCTGGATGAAGTGAGCCATCAAGTTGCCTCAGGCCTGGAATCCTTGGGCTTCCATCTCATTTTTTACTGGGACTGAAACCGTTGTGCCTCGCTCTGGGCAAAGCTGTGTATTTACAAGGAGAGCCTGTGAATAAATCGGGACAAAGGACCCTTATCCCAAAAAAAGCAAAAGAGAATGAATTGCTACCCCTCGGGTATCAGGGTAAATAGCAAGTGAAAACTGAGTCTCATTTTCTCTGGACATTTCATACACATTGTACATTTCCAGTCTATATTATAACCTTTTATAAAAATAAAGCACATTGATTTTTTTTCTCATTATAGAGTAACACATGTACATTTTGCCAAAATGCTTGAAATGGAAGAATCAAACCTAAGAGAATGAGGAAGTATAGCTCATTTATGATCCTTCACCCAGGGATAAGGGTGTCAATATTTTATACAAGACCTTCAAAGTCAGGTGCCTGCCGGGGCCAGGTAGCAGCAGGTAGAGGGGGCTGGCAAAGGGTGCTAAGCACACCTTCCAGAGCCCTGGGCTCCATGGTGCTGTGACCTAGTCCACCTGTTTAAAGGCTGACTTGAGTTGCCAGCCAAATCTTTTGATTATTTTCAGGAAAACCCAGAGATTCTCATTTTTATGTGGTTCTCTTAATTTTTTTAGTGCCCATCTTATTTAAGTAAAAAAAAAAAAAAAAAAAATTGTACTTTGGTTCAGATGAATGTATATGCAACATCCAATATATTATTTATTGCATCCTGATTATTTCTCTCTTCTTAATAAACTCACTGTTTTAATTATTTAAGTACTAACTGTAGTAAAGATGAGAATTGCTTCAATACCAAACCCAGTCGCAATGAGGCACCAGAGGGCTTTGTGTTCAGCATTGGGTTACATGTTCTCTCCATGTGCTTTAAAAGCAAGAAGGTCCAGAGAAATCCTAGATTTTAGCTCATTCAGCAAGCACTAATTGAACATCCACCATGTGTCAGGCTCTGCGTTAGGCACCAGGCATTCACTCAGCCATGACCTACATGAACAGAGCTTCTGACCTTAAGACCATCACATTGTGCTGTAGACCAAAGGTTTCTGAGCAAAGGAAGCTGGAACAAAAGATCAGTAGAAATAAATGCTCTGATGAGAATGAAAGTAATCAAGGGCAGTGATGAGAGAGCAACTTCAGAGCCCACAGTCAAAGCTAGAGGGTGGTGGCTCCGGGAAGAGGGAAACAGATTAAAGCCAAAAGAGCTGGGCATGGTCACACACCCTTGTAACCTCAGCCCTTGGGAGGATGAGGCAGGAGGATCCCTGCAAGATCAAGACCAACCTGGGTTACACAGTGAAATCCTGCCTCAAGAAGAGAAAGCATTACACCAAAAGGAAAGACACATAAGGAAAAAGTTTGGGTTTTATTGTAGCACTAAAGACATTTCTCAGGGCATACAAATAGGATGATGGACATGACTACTATGAAAAACAGGTTGTAGAAGTCAAAATTGGCAGACTGAGGGAGCTGCAGTGAGGAGTGATGCTGGTCTGCACCAGGGCTCTGGCAATGCAAAGGGAGGATGGAAGATGAAGGGTGGATTCAAATGAAGACAGGTTTTCACAGTAGAGGATGAAGAAATGAACTGCTAGCTTCCTGGCACTTGCATTTGATTGTTGCTACCTCAAGTAGCACTCAAAAATAGCCAGCCAGCCACCCCCTTCTGGAAACACTTTCTTCTGTTGACTCCTATGGTATCAAGCACTCTTGCTTTTCTTCCACCCTCCAACGGTGCCATCACCTTATGGCACAGATGTCAACAGAGCACTTCTTATCAGTTGCTACAGTAATGCTGTGTAACAAACATCTCCTGATCTGTGTTTTGGAGCATTTATTCAGGTCTATGGTTAGCTAGCTAGGTCTCCATGTCTAGGCTGGACTCAGAGCTGCCTCTGTGACTGGCAAAGGTCAGATCAGGAGGGCAACTCTTTTATTCTTGGCTAGAGACTGCTGGCTGATCAAGGATGGCATTGGTTGGGACAACTGCAGTGGCCTGGCTGCCCACACTGTCTCATCCTCCCGCAGGGTAGTTCATTACACACCCATAGTGGACTGAGAACATGAACACAGATGGAAATATACAAGTTTCTCAAGGCCTGGATCAGAACTAGCATGGCCCTAGAATATTCCAGAAATAGGAAAATAGACTCTGTCTCATCGATGCAAGGGCATCTACAAAGTTCCTTGAATATGTGAGACATGAGGCTTTAAGTATATCAACTCTGTGGACAACAGATTGTTCCCTGACTCTATCTATGTTTCCATTACAGGTGCCATGAACCAAAAGTGGCTATTTAATCATAAATTAACCAAAATTAAATTAAAAATGCCCTGCCTTCAGTTACACTAGCTAAATTTCAAGCGTTCAGTTGTTCCATGTGGCTGGTACTGGACATCACAGATATACATCATTTCCATTATCTCAGAAAGCTATAGGACAGCCCTGTCTACCCTTAGCTACTATGATACAGAGGCAGCATAGTACCAGGCTTTCTGTTCCAGTGTCCACATCTTAGCATTCTGAAGCCTATGCAGACAGGCTTTTATTTGTAGAGACCCTAGAGGTATTCCAGTAGCAAGGCAGTGATTTCAGGAGCCACATCAACCCAGGAAGGCAGCTTCCTTAGCCATCATAAATGAGAATAAAGACTTAAGATTCCAGATCAGAAGCAAAGGGAAGCCAGCACTTAGCTGAGTGTGGACAGTGATTTACAGATGCTGTTATTAAGGACCAGGAGCACCCTCTCAGTACAGTGTCATTTACACACTGCAGAAGCAGCAGCTTTGTATTTTGCAAGCTGCAAGAAGCGCTGAGCTGCTCCAGGCTCTCCCCCACTCAGCCTGCTGCTCCCTCCCCTTCTGTGGGCATCTCTGCTGAGCTCCCCTGACCTTCTGTCCAGCAAGCCTTTGTGGATCAAAGACACGATCTTTAAAAGAACAAGCTAACTATAAATGGCTCTGTGTGTGTGTGTGTGTGTGTGTGTGTGTGTGTGTGTGTGTGTGTGTGTTTCAGATTAACAGTAATTTTGAAATAAGAGACACAATGTTAGTGGTAAAAACAGTGACTGCATAAATCAGTATTTCTGACAGTTAGGCAGCAGACTTAAAGAACCCCTTGGAGGTTAAAGAAGAAACAAAAGGCATTCCAAAACAGTGTTCTTGCTCAAGGCTGTTTAATGCAGCATTGTTTAAAAGAGCAAAGAAGTATAAATCCTTTATTGTCCAGTGAGAGGGAACTTTGTAAAGTATATCTCAGATGTCATAATGACAATGAACACACACACACATGTGCATTTTTTTTTTTAGAATGTTTCAAAGAAATGTGAAAAATGCTCAAGAAATATTATGGAACAAAAGTAGAATATGACCATTATATACCATTACATGATCCCAGCTTTGTAATGTTTATGCGAATGTATGCATAGAAAATGAAGCTTCTGGGCAATGCGTCCGTAGACAGCATTAGCACACTGTTGTCGCCCCCTGGTACTTGGCACCGAGGACTCAATAAATACCTGTCAACTGACATTATTTGTGGGACAAGCCATCAAAAGTAGTAATTTTATTTTCTTTATTGTGCTTTTCTATAGTCAGCATCTTTTACATTTATAACTCAGCAAAAACGTTAGTCATAGTCATAGTCATTGAGATCAAACATATGTAAGGAGCAGCTTCCAGGCAGATGCAAAAGAATGGGGCAAGCACCACACAAGCTGAGGAGTATTTGGGGAGAAGGCCTCACACAGTATTGGGGAGGCCCTTTGGGAAATGCTGCATGCCACAGGTCTGACCACGAGCTCTTGTGCTTTCAGGTATTACCCAATGGGCCACCCAGCATCTGTCCACCTCTACTTCCTTGCTGACCACTTCCAGGGCTTTCTAATTAAGCATCATGCTACCAATCTGGCTGTGAGCAAGCTTGAGACCCTGGAGACATGGGTGATGCCAAAGAAAGTCTTCAAGATTGCAAGTCCCCCCAGTGACTTTGGGAGGCTTCAGTTTTCAGAGGTAAGACACCAGATTTGGTCCACATATTCATCCTTCGCTCTCACCTTACCAGGTTCTGTGCCAATCTGACATCTCTTATTGAATATGGAAGAAGGGTTTTATAGAGCTCTAAAGATGAGTTCACTCTGGGCCTAGAGAAGACTTTCCATTCAATCTGTATCTTGAGCAGTGATGGAGGAGGAAGATATGGAGATGTCAATATCAGTGGCTGAAGCCAAGCTGGAGGCTTGGTCTGTTCTGTAGAGTAGAATTTCTTCTTCTACTCATCATAGGCAGTGACTCTACCCAAGCCTGTATTCATAACATGCCAGTAACAAGCCAATTTCCTAAGGAAGCAGTGACATCAGTACAACTTTGCAGATTAGAGGACTGAAGCTTATGGAGACTTGATGATTTTCCAGATCATAACAAGGAACTGGAAGCTCTCTAAAGTGATCCTAAACCTTTAGGAACATAAACACTGTGCTTGTGCTTTGTTATTCCACTTCCTAGCATGGGACCTTCGTTAAAATAAATTCCAAACCAATCACAGACTATAGGAGTCGATGAGTGGGTGGATGCCTGGATGGGTAGATGCACAAGTATGTAGATGCATGGATGGATAAAAGGATGGATGGATAGATGCATAGAGGGATGGATTGTGAGTGGATAGATGAATGAGTAAATAAGTGGATAAATAGGTGCATGCAAGGACATATGGATTGATGGATGCATAAAATGAACAGAAAGGTGTACGAATTAAAAAAAAAAACTCCACAGAGTTTCCCCATCTCCTGCTTTTACCTATGATTCTGGCTAGAGAAATGGATTTACCTGACACCATCTTTTAACATCAGCCCTGCATCCATGCAAAGAATTTTCCCATATTCTGTCCCGTTTCTCCAGCTTTGTCCCCAACCATTTCCTCTGTACATATACACATTTCTCATGCCTTTGTCAAACATCCATATGTGTTCCTGCCTCAGTCATGACATGTGCAGATCCTTTCCCAGAATGCTTTCTCCCAGGTTACCACATAGCTTTATTTCTTTCATTCTTGGGCATCCTAGTCTAAGTCCAAATGATACAGCATTAGAGAAGCCTCACCTGGATCCCACTTAAGCTAAGTAACTACAATATCTACCTGCCACTTCCCTATGAGTTTCTTAGGATTTACCACCTAAGAATTATCCTATCAATTTATCTGATCACTTAATAATTATTCATAAAACAGCTAGAGCTGTATGTCTCTTATTCACTGCTGTATTTCCAGGACATATCATTTAAGGAAAAGCACATGCCACGTGTTGAAAGGAACATGCTATTTCAGATCCTGAATATAACTCTTGGATGAATGAGGGCACTTGGGTGGCCACCCTGGAGGGAAGGAGGAATATGCCTGACCTCGGGGAGTACTGCCCATGTGGGACTCCAGCATCTGACTCCTGCCTTCCCTGAATCAGCAAATCATATAGAAATGATTTTTTTCAATGAATTGGGAGTTAGGGACGAAGAGTCTGACTTTAGAATGTGCAGAGACTTGAGAGGCTGGGAGTATGGTGAAGGAGGGACCCTTGCCTGTTTACTTTCTCCTTGCCAGTCCGTCTTTAGCCACCAGTGATCCTGCATCGCTGATTTGTCCCCCGCTGTCTGGGTTCCCATGTCAAACAGGCATGAGTGAGAATTTCTTGTTAAGCCAAGCTTTTCAATAGAGGCACCAATGGACTGGCTGGCCTTGAGCTGCTAAGGAAGCCTACTCCATAAATTACTGGTGTCAGGGGTAATTAGACACTGCCCCAGTTGGATGCTGGGCTGGAGGCCCGAGCAGTCATCAAAGACATTAATGTCCCATTAAAGAGATGGATGTTAGGTATCTGGGCCCTGCCTGGTTTTTAGCCTGCTGTTGGGTGACTGGGTACCTACAGCGCTGACAGGAGCTGGTGGTCACTCCATGGCTGGTGATTTGTGAGGACTCCTACTATGACTCTAGTAGCCTTGGTGAGAGAACCAGTAACATAGCTGGCAGAAATAACAGCACAAGATGCACGAAGCATCAATCTCGTAGTGGGGATTTTTTTTTTTTTCTAGTTTTACTCGTTTCTACCAGAAATGATAAAGAATTGAAGCAGAATGGAGGGAAGAGCTTCAAGGCCCCTCACTGGCTGTGGAGAGCCCCCAGGTTCGGCAGTCACTCTGGGCCCTGGCACAGTGCCCGCAAGTGGCTGGTGCTGCTGAACAGCTCAGATAGCTCTCTCCAGTGCATGGCAATCACGTGCCACTGGCATGGAGAAGAAGGCTCGTTCTCCTGTAGACTGTCACTACGTGCCTACAACAAGTAATGTCTGGGAGGGCAGCAGTGACCAGGACAGAGGAAGGCCCTCTTCTCATGGAAGTGCAGTGTCATGGCAAAGCCAGCCAAGATAAAAAAAAAAAAAAAAATAGCAGTTAATGATAGGGGTCACAAGGAAGATGAAACTCCATTCATTTGATTGTTGAAGACCTGGGAGGTTAATGAAAATTACCTGAAACAGGGTGATTCATTCTTTCCTGAAGATATCAAATTAGAGTTGAAACCAGTAAAGGAGTCATCCATGGGGAAACTCAGAACATTCTGAACAAGGAGAATGCATGTGCAAAGGCCCTGAGGCTCCATAAAGGGGTCGAGTATGCAACAAGCAACAAGAGCAGTGTGGCCAGAGTGTAGAGGGTGAGAGGCATCAGCTGGGCACCACGCCTCTGTCAGGGACTGGATCTTGCAGGCCCTAGAAAGACGTTAGCGACCCTTTCAAGCGCAGTGGGAGACTTGAGTGGATTGGAAGCTGGGAAGTCATGTGTGGCTTGAACGTGAACTGCAGCATGTTTCAATTCAAGTAATTGATCATTTGACAGTAACTGTGGATGTCCACACTGACTCCATGCCCAGGAGAAGACCTCAGTGGTCACAGGGGCTGTGGTAGTAACAGAGCTGTGTCTCAGGGTGACTGCACCAGTAGCTGACATGCTCCAGAAAGCAGACACAAGTTGTTTTGTCCATTGCTTTGCAGTCATCATTCCAAAGTTCTTGGTTAAAAGAGTTCAGATTTTAGAAGACTGCTCATTTCTGCCTCTTCTGGAAATCCCATGACAAGGTTCTACAGAGCGCTCTGCCCCCTCCACCTATTATCACAAATCCCTTCCCTTGGTTTCTCCATCTGTGCCGAGAATACAGTAGTAAGGATCTCTCCTTCTTAGAGCTGGGAATAGTAAAGGAATTGAGGCAACCATGTGCTTCCCATTCTGCCTGGCGCCCCGTCAGCCCCCCCCCCCCTTAGCGTTAATGTGGAGCAACTCAAGGGGAGGACGTGGAAAGAGGGAAGCAGCCCTGTGTCCAGTGCACTCTGCCTGCTTCCCCGGTGGACATGCACAGCCACCTGCACCTCCACACGGGCCACACAGACACTGGAGAGACAGGGCCAGCACCATACACCATCTGCTGCTTCGCCTTCAGCGTTTAGGGCTAGTGCTCCTGTAACTGTCTTTTTTTTTTTTTTTTTTTTTTTTTCTGTTTAGAAGTCTCATTTGATTTGGTTTGACATAGCCACAGAGTTCAGTATTGGGCATCTGTGTAGTTCATGCTCTCATTAATTCACTCACTCATTCCTTGGATAGACATTGTTTGAGCACCTACTGTATGCTGAACCATTAGTAGGCACCATGGAAGAGTGGAAAGGCGAGGCAGGAAGGCTCCATTCATGCAGAGATTGATGTGCTATTAGGAGGAGGTAGCAGCTAGAAGGCGGTGTTTGGTCCCACTGGTAAAAGGAAAATAAAATAGCAGGAAAGATCATTGTTAATTTGGGGATCAAAGAACTCCAAAGAAGTACCACAGTAAGGGAAGGAAGGACAAGGGATATAGTAGCAGGAGAGACAGAGCACAGACCTGGGTTGGGAGAGAACTGAGGAGCTACTGTGTGGGGTGCAGGGTGGAAGGCATAGAAGGGCAGGCAAGGGCTCTGGGCCACCACCTGTGGTGCGACCAGTGCTGACCTGAGTGTGCGAGGACCTTGGGCGGGTGAGAGGGTGAGTGAGCACCTTCCCCATGGACAGTGCGTTGCAAGCAGCGAGGTGGAGAGACAGAAGCCAGGAGGAGACTTCTGGGAGGCAAAGCCACGTGGCCTCCCAGCTGGATGGTGAGAGAGATGCATCACGGACAGCTCCTGGTCCTAGGGCCTCACAGAGTGAGTCGAGAAAGCCAAAGCTGGTTCTTTCCAGGAGCACCGCTGGAAGTCCCGCCTTCTGGGGTGTGCTCCAACAGTTGCCTCCATTCTTGCTCGGTTCCACTACACTTGATGGGGTGCGTGATTCGGAAAGTGGAGGACCGAGGCAGGAACCAACCTGTCTGTTTCACTGCAAGGGGTGTTTCGTGGAATGGCCTGCAAGCTGGTATCCACTTATTCGAGTATTCTGTGCATAGTTTGTTGTGTGTTGGTTTGTGTCCACACACATGCCACATATGGGCACAGGAAAGCCAGTGATTTAGTCAGAGAACCACAGGCTTCATGTGTCCCTTGACCGGGCCCATTCCTAGGTCCGTTGCTTGCCAGCCATACAATCATGAGGCAGTGACAACAGGAGCCTCAGTCTCCTCTCCTGTGAAGTGCCTACAGGAGGGAGACCTCGCAAGTGTGGTCCTGAGCCTCTGCGGGCTCAGCCCCAAGGCCATGCCCACTGGGCTCAAGACTGACTCTCCCTTCCAGGTCGGCACGGACTGGGATGCCAAGGAGCGGCTCTTCCGAAACTTCGGTGGTCTCCTGGGGCCCATGGATGAGCCGGTCGGAATGCAGAAATGGGGGAAAGGACCCAATGTGACCGTGACTGTCATTTGGGTGGATCCTGTTAATGTCATTGCGGCCACCTACGACATCCTGATCGAATCCACTGCAGAATTCACTCACTACAAGCCCCCTCTGAACTTGCCCTTGAGACCCGGGGTCTGGACAGTGAAAATCCTCCACCACTGGGTGCCTGTGGCCGAGACCAAGTTCCTCGTCGCACCCCTGACCTTCTCAAACAGGCAGCCCATCAAGCCAGGTGAGTGCTCCCAGTACCTCTGCAGGGGACAGCGTCCATCCGCAGGGACCTCAGCATCCTCAGCCTAGCAGACAACACGCCCTCATGTCCAACATGCGGCTGCCTGGAGAAGGATGGCCCCTGTTCCCTGTGCTTTCTCCTACTTGTTTGCCCTGGAGAACCATGTAGCTTCCCACCTGCACCCGGGGTGACATCATCAGTCTGTATAGTAGATGCCCATCGAGTACATGTTCATCCGCTGGACACCCAGAGGACCCTCATTGTGTCTAAAGCAAGATGAGAAATAATGCAAGGTGGACACTGAAACTCGGCAAATCTTTTTTACTGTTTAGAAAATAAGGATTAACATAGGGATTCTGTTCACCAAAAATATGACACCCTGAGGAAAGAGAGAAACTAGTGGAAGATAGTTGCTATTCAAAAATATTCATATTCAGAATATATGAAGAAATCCCATAAATCAGAGATAGGCAAACTACATGCCACAAGCTCTGCTGGGTTCTTCACATAAAGCTTTACTGGACCACTGCCGTGCCCATTCACTCACGTGGTGTTGGTTCTACTGTGGGGCTCCTGTTGCTACTGTGCAAAGCTGAATAGGGACTGCATGGTTTATGCAGAAAACAATGTATACTGGGCTATTTACAAAAAAAAAAAAAAAAAAAAAAAAAAAAAAAAGATTGATAATTTCTGATCTTTTTTAAAAAATTGAGAAAAAAGAAATAACATGAATGGTCCACGCATGTAAAAACTGATTGCCCTCCCAGCCCTGCATGCCACACCATCCCCACCCCTGGGCATGCTGAGCCAGAGACAGAGTCTGGGCATGGAGGCACACACCTGGAATCCCAGCCCTGGGGAGGTTAAAATCAGGAGGATCACTTCAAGCCTGAGGTATGAAGTGAGACCCTGGACCAAATACATAAGATGAAAAAAAAAAATTGATTGCCCTCATTAATAATGAGAGAGGTACAAACTAAATGTTACACCTGCCATGTTGGGAAATAAACGTACCAAACTTGGACAGTACTGTACGTTAATGAGGACTAAGAATACTGGGCATCCACCCAGACTTCTGGGAGGATCAATAGATAAAACAAATTCAGAGGATGAGTCAGTGAGCACCTTCCTGTAAGGCTGGACATATGCCCCCCTGGCACACAGAGGTCCCGCGCTAGTCCTCAGAGGAACAGTCCCTGCGGAAGTGCTCATGATAGCTTCCAATGAGAAACAACAAAAATGCCCCATGTGTGAAAGGACCGTGTGTCTTTGTACAATAAAGTCCTGTGTCGCATGGACATCGGCGAAATACAGCCACCGATATTACCTGCAAAGAGTCCCTAAAATATGACATTGAGGAGGAAAAAACTATCACAGAATAAATCATAATGAGGGTGCATTTATTTGAAGTTCAAAACAAGGAAAAACTGGGGCTGGGAGATGGCTCAGTGGAATAAGCACTTCCCTGGCAAGCGCAAGGGCCTGAGTTCAATCCCTGATTCCACCAAAAAACAAGGAAAAACCACCTAACACAATGTAAAGGCTATGGAAATATATTAAATCATCAATAATATATTATTTTGCCACTCTTGGGGCAAACTGCAAGGCAAAGAATGGAACATAGATTTTGGGATAGTGTTCTTCAAGGGACAGGAAGGATAGGAAGAGGCCAACCAGACTCCCAGCATTTTTTCCCCACCCAAATGGATTTTATTCTTGTATTTCTGTGTCTCCTCTACCTGATTTTATCAGGGAAACAACCTTTTCCCTGCTACACTTCTACCTCAGGAACAACTACTGCCAACAGTATGGCATGCATCCTGCTAAATTTGTTTCTGTGTTTTGCAAACAAACACATAGTGCAACACAAGTCACAGGAACATGTTGCTTTGTAAAATGAAATGAGGTAACACATTCTCCACAGAAACTCACTTATGTTGTTCTCTAAGGTAGTGTCTAGACTCTCCCAGCTGTGTAGAATTCCACAGTCTGCCTGTCCCGCTGTTGGTGAACACACTGCTTCTGTTGTTGCGGATGATGTCATTACAGATAATGCTTTGAGAAGATTCTTGGACATGAAATTGTGTGTGCTTCAGTAGGCACATCCATAAAAGAGACTCCTAGTAATGGAATTTCTGAGTATCAGTACAATCACACTTTGTTATCTGTAGGAAATGGGTTCCAGGACCTCCTATAGATACCCATATACACATAGGTTCAGGCCCTTTGGAGAAAATGGCATAAGTTTGCATGTAACCTGCCCACCCCTTTGCCTTTATGTTAAGTGATCTCTACCTAATGCAATATAAATGCTGCATAAGCAGTTGTGACATTGCACTGTTTAGGGGATAAAGACAAGGAAAAGCAATGCATGTATGTGAAGCATAGACCAAATTTTTCTCCCAGTTGTTCACCAAATGAGTCACAAGCTCAGAGGTGTGAAACACATTGCAGTCCCTGCTAACTAGGAAGAACTCTGAGCCACTCATTTTGCCAATGGCATGGGAGAGGACACAGACATCCCACAAGAGGGAACCTTGGTGAGTCCCGGCAGCTTTCACCAAGACTTCTTCCTAAGCAAGACTACAGACAGGAAACTCATGTTTCTTTGAGATGAAGCCTGTTCCTTTGTTCCCCTACAAAGCATGCAGAAGGGCCTTTCTGGTGCTGGTCAAGCCAGAGCCTTCCATGAAAGGAGACCTTCAGGTGTCTCCTTCATCAAGGGTACCTCCAGTGCTCCCAAGGGCCTCAGGGTCTTAAAGCCAGATGTGATGGACAAGGATGGAAAGACAGACAGCAGCATCCTTACTTCAGATACACATATAGGACAGAAAATAAAGCCATCCCAAGTCCACCCCCACAAGGAAGTAGCCTGGGGCCGTCTGGGAACCTGATCTCCCCAGCGTTTCCCCCAAAGTTTCAAAAGAAGGAAAAGCTCTTCCCAGCCATGCCCAGGAAGACCCAGGGGTCCTTCTAACCCTTTGAGGCCACCCCCCACATCGTCAGTAATTGTATTTGTTAACGATGTTCCAATGACAGGGAACATGAAGGTGGGAGCAGTGCAATTTGTAAAATGATTCATCACACGTAATTTGCTATTCATGCATCCCTGGTAATCTCAAGAAATCTGATGAGGTGGAATTGAAGAAAATTTAATTACAGAGGCAAGCATCATGAGCCAATACCATAGCAGCATTTCCCACATTAACCTCATTTTTCATGAGTCTTTTTGCAGCGACCACAATATTTTGTTCCCGAGCTTTGAATGTGTGTCAGCGGCTCCTGCTGAATGTCCTGCCTTTTGTCAGAGTGAGCACAGCTCCCCACCTCCCGTCCTCTACAGAACAGAGGCATGCGGGGCTCCCTCTCCACCTAGACTGTGAGCTGTTGGCCACCATTGTAACATAAGCTATCATTTCAGTTTATTCCACTACCTACAATGGAGCCTGACATCTCTAATAATAGGCATTTCATATCTCTGTATCCACTAAGTAAATCAGCAAATGTCTTATAAATAATAAATGTTTAATAAGTATGTGCTGAATGAACGTCTTGCACAAGGTGATACTTATGAGTAACTATCGGATGGGTGCATGTCTAGACCGCTGCAGAGGCTCCATAAATAGGTGCCGAGGGAGCAGAGGAAGACCTGTGTCCTGCACAAGTGGTTCTGTCCTGGCAAGCTGTTTCTTCACCTATAAAATGATATTGCTAAAAGCATGCCCTGGGAAACTATTGTGTGAATTAAAAGTGCCCAGTGCAGCAGTGGGTACACAGTACGTAGGTGGGCACCCAGCTAATAGCTCTTCTAAACTCATCACCATTCCCTTTGGCTTTCAGAGGAGGCATTAAGGCTTCACAATGGGCCCCTCCGCAGTGCCTACATGGAGCAGAGTTTCCAGAGCCTGAATCCGGTCCTCAGCCTGCCCATCATCCCTGCCCAAGTGGAGCAGGCCCGGAGAAATGCAGCCTCTACAGGCACAGCTCTGGAGAGCTGGCTAGACTCGCTAGTGAGCAGGATGTGGACCACTATGGACATCTGTGCCACAGGCCCTACCTCCTGTCCTGTCATGCAGGCCTGCAGTCACACAGCCTGGAGCTCCTTCAGCCCTGACCCCAAGTCAGAGCTGGGAGCAGTCAAGCCTGATGGCCGGCTCAGGTAGCATTGGCCCCATGTGGATCGCAGCACAATCTCAACAGGAAGACTTCCAGAGGGCCCTGAGGCCTGGCTTCGCTCTCTGGGTCATCTCCTGGCTATAGGACAGTGGAGTAGGTGAGTTTGGAGGCCACAGTGGATCAGCCTGCATTTGGCAATCTGGTTTCTGGGGTGGGGAGACTCAGGGCCAGCACCGTGGTTGATCCTCAACTCCCGCAGATGTCTGACTTCCCCTCCAGTGATCTGTACCTGCCCCCCCACTCCACCCCAGCACAACTGATTCACTGACTTTTATTTTCAGCAGCAGAACTTTGTTTACTCACCTTGGTGGTAGATAGAAATTCAAGGTACAGGTAGAATCTAAGCTGCTGTGGCTGAAGCTGGAAGCTTTCCTGTACAACTCACCCCACTGGAGGCCCTTTTGCTGAGGGCATCTCCTTAGGCCCCTCTCCTGAACCCAAGGGCTCTGAACAACCCGGTGTGACAACCACTGCCCAGATGGAGGGCGTGGGCTCCGGCCACCCTTCCGCTTATCTCTGTGCTCCATGGCTGGGAACCCTGGCCCACCCGGAAGCAGCAGAGCGCAGAGGTCATGAGCTTAGGTCTCCCCCAGGAGGGTGGCACGTTGGGAAGGGTCCAAGCCTCCCACCAGCCTCTCTCCTACCGAGCTTTTCTTCATGACAACTAGAAGAGCAAGAAAGCCATTTGGCCAAGGTCTACTTGGGCATGTGGCGGCCAGCTGTCCACAGGTCTAGGCCATCCAGCACCCAGGCTGCTACACCCTGGCAGTAAAGATGAGGCCATGCTCATATCTCCAAATGGTTCTTGGGCTGAAAAACCATGGCCTCTGTTGTCCTTGAAAATTGGAGTGTTGGGAGTCATGGCCATGACACTTACAAGAGATTGCTTGGAATAAAACTCCTGAGACAGACAGCACAGCAACACCCATCATCTGCCAGAGCCCTTTTGTACTGACGTCAGGCCCCAGAGCCTTTGTGGATCACACACTTGATGCTGTTGGCAGTGACCAAACCCACGAACCACACTTCTTGCACGCAGCAGAAAGCATTTCAGATTTGGTTCTCAATTTCATATCCTTCCTTTTCTAGGTGCCAACGGGCCCCTCATACAACATAAACTGAGTTTCAAAAGTGTTCCTAAAGGTTCTTTAAATATTTGTTTAAATCTTCAGATTGCTGGAGTTACCAGAAAACTGAAGGGTTTCCTTCCCACGTCCCCAGATGAGTCACCTCCTACTTCTCTGGGGCTTCTTCCCCATAGTACCCTTTCCTTCCTGACTTCCATGTCCCCTGAATGACAGGGATCCCTGGGAAAAGTCACACCTGTCCAGACTTGAGCCACCCCTGGCATTTCCCCAGTATGGGTATGCATTGCTATGGTCCACCTTGGTGGCCTGTTTGTTGTGCTGCCCTCTACTGCCCAGCAAGGCAAGATGTCCCATTGGCAATGGAGGACATAGAAAAGGGACACTAGATATTTATTTAATATGTTTTAGTCAATGACTAATTAGTAGGTGCTGTTTTTGCAGCTTGTCATTTATGTTATCTTACTAACTAAAGCTGCCTTTATTCACAAAAGGCTCCCTCCCTCCTCCCTCCATCCCTAGTCCGTCTGTCTCTGTCTATCTCTATCTCTAATTCTGTCTCTGTCTCTGCATGTCAGCCCTACATCCTCCTTGTTCTCAGAATAAAGCAGGGGTGTTGGACACCATGAGAAAGCTTCTGCTGGCCTCTTCTACCAGCATGAAGTAGGTGCCTTTGGGACCTCTGGAGCCTCTTTTTCCTTATGCAAGGTGTTAGCCCCATCTGTCCACTCAAACGCAAGAGTGCTGGGATCTCTATAGGCCCTGCCCTCCCCAAGCATAGAGATGTAATAGCTGGAACTTTGGGATGGGGCAGAGAGCTGCATTGAACGTTTTGGTCCACACAGGACTCTCACAGCCAACCTGACCATGAGTCTTAACATAACAGTGACAAAAGGGGATCAGGCTCCTTCCAAGAGTGAAGAAGGTCATGGGACCCAGCCAGCAAAGTCTATGGCACAGCTGTTATCCACAGTGAATTCTAGGACCTCAGAGTAGCTTTCTCAGTAAGTCCAAACTATAAGAACCACCAGTGCAGGGCCACATCTTCTTTTGACACCCAGCCTCTGCCTCTGGTCAGGGTTTCTTTGAGGCCACTGAGATCTGGGAAGCTTTCCTTCCCCTTCTTTGCCAGCTTTTAGGTCTCTGTGTTTCCTAGTGTTGTGCTCAGTGGCTTCAGGAGCCTGGCCTTGGTAGGTCCCTATGTACAATGGGAGCTGCAGACTCCAAGACAATGCCCCTCCTCACCCACTGGCATTTCTGACTTCTGTTTTTCATCCTAGAACAAGTGGAGAAATGAGACAAATGACTTCCTATGGGGAACACCCTCCTCCACTAAGGCTTCCCTCCTCACTCCTGGCTCCGGCTACTGGAGATTCTAGGAGCTGGGAAGTTACATTAGTATTTCTTTGTCTTCTATGTTTTTTGACCAGAGAAAAACTTGGCACATGTTGCATTTAATAAGAGAATTCCAAACAACATCCTGGATGGCTTGAGAAAAATCAGTGTTTCTCAGAAGAAAAAGTGTTCAGTGTTTCTCAGAAGAAAAAGTGTTAATGTTTTTATTTTTGATATCTGATATTTCTGATACATTTAGAATTTATTAGTTGGAGCACATTGGTCAGGCATCCTTGAGCTACAGATGCCTGGGAATCCCTGGGAGCCATGCTCTTTGGGAAGCCTATCACTTCCTGTAGAGGCTGGAAGTGGTAGATGGCCACTGACTAGATCCCCAGAATCTCTGGAAATCTAAGAAGGAAGACTTGGGTGTCAGCTTACAGGGAGAAGGAGATATCCCTAGATTCTGGTGATCTGTGTTTTCCCTCCAACCAGTGAATGCCATTCAAGAAGGAATCTCAGAACGTAGCCATCATTTCCAAATCCCACTTCCCAAGTCATGGGTCAAGCAGTATATCCCCAAAGAGAAAGCAAGCAATTTCTCATGGCCCACTTCCTTTAAGAAGTATGCTCCTTTCTGTGATGGAAAAATCCTTTCAGTAGGCATTAATTAGCATTGTTGGTTTCACTTTTAAACTTCATATAGAGTTTGGAAAGAACCCATACCCCCAGTGGGTTGATTTATCAATATTCTAGAAACAGGCCTGGATGTATAAAGACCCTTCCTCCCCCTTATCCTTAGTTTGCAAATACACAAGGAAGACATTGGCTAGAACTGATCTCTGCCAAGAAGGTACAGAACAGACAAGAGCAGTAGCTTTCAGGCATGAGGAAGGATGCCTTTTACAAGCAAGTTCACTGATGATTTGGGGCACTAATTCTCCAGCAGCATTCCAAGGGTGGAAAGTACACTAGAAACTGCTATCAACATTCTGAGTTTTGAACATGCAAAGAAGGTTCGCCAGATCAAAGGACCACTCCATTACAGAAGTCATGAGTGCTTAATGAGGTGCAGGACCCAAACAAATGACTGAAGCCACTGGTGCCAGGCAAAGGGAGTAGTAAGGATGGGGGTCTTACTGGCATATGTGGGACCCATTGGGAAAGAGCAGCTGCCACGCAGGTCCAGCCTGTCACTGCATATAAGAACACAAGCTTGCTGTAAGTGCATCTTCCAATTTGGTAAGGGAAGCAGAAATCCGTGTTTACAAAAAATATGACCTTTCAATATTAGCAATTTTTTAACAGTGTGAGAAAAGGATCCCATAGTTCCATTTATGCATGCCCAGCAAGTTCTGCTCTCTGGAGAGATGGCTTCTAATGGGGTGAGGTCTTGCCCAGTGGAAGAAGGGGAAGGACCCAACACATGTAAAAGCAAAAGGCTGATTCTTGAATTTTTAAAAGAATAGAAATTTCTGACCAGTCATTTCCCTCCCAACAGCCATCCCACCCAGGAAGACTGTCCTATTGGCTCTCATGAGCCCAAGACAGTGTGTGCTGAAGGGAAACACAAATAGCCTGGAGGTCTGGGGTGTCATCCCTCAGACACCCAGAGGACCTTATGTACCTCGGTCCTCACCCTCCGGGACTCCTACATGCCAGGCAGAAATGACAAGGACAGAGTCCCGGATGAGGGAGTGCTGAGTGAAACAGCTGGACTCCACACATCTCAAGTCTTGGCAATCAATCTGCCACTGGAAGCTCCTTCCAAAACCAAGCAGAGCTGTGCTTGTTCACAGGATGTTCTCTTTGCTTCTGCCTCAGTTACCTAACTTTGCCCATGGGTCAACCACAGGCGCTACCTCACTGTGTCCTGCTGAGAAGTTTACCTGGGGGAAGTGAAGGTGTCTATGTCTGCTGGAGCTCAATGTACAATCTATGCAAACTCTCTCTCTCTCTCTCTCTCTCTCTCTATCTCTCTCTCTCTCTCTCTCTTTCTCTCTCTCTCTCTTCCTTTACCCCTCCCTCCCTACCTTTTTCTCTCCCTCTCTCTCTCTATCCCCTCCTCTCTTTTCTCTCTTCTCCCCTCTCCTCCCATCTCTTTCTCTAATCCAGAAGTATTATTTTTTTTACCTTGCAAACAAGATACTGTATAGGACCCCCTCAAGACTGAGGAGGGCTTTCATGCACCACCCGTGTCTACCCATCCCTTGTCTTTGGTTCAGCTCTTGCCAAACCCTGTGCAGGGAGAAAGTGGCCTCTCTTCTCTCCCCTCTTGGCTGGAAATGCTCCAACTGCCTCTGCCTACAGGCCCCACTGGGAAGCAGATCCATACCTTGTTATCCTGTTCCCAACACTGTCTTCTCCATTCTGCATTTTCCTCCAGCTTGCTTCACCTACCCTCACCCTCCAAAAAAAGCCTTAGGTTTCTCCTTTTTGAAATGTGGCCTTAACATTCTTTTGAAAAGCTGATGTCCCCTCCCTCTGATTTCCACCACTATCCAGAAGAATAGAGCATCTCGCAGCTTTTCATGGTGGCCTCCCAAGTTAGGGGTTGCCAATCTCTAGTTTGCAGACACCATAGAAATTGCTTACAAATGTTATCTTTGAGAAAGATGCTCTTCCGTTTTTTCCTATGGGCAAAATGGGGTTTGAGAGTTCACATGGCACCCGGCAGACTCCTGAAGCACTGTTACATAGTATTGGGGAGGGGCTGGCTTCATTACCAGCAGGGTGCTCGCCGTCTTGGCCTTCCAAACCTCCCCTCCCCCAAGACTGGTGACTTCATGTACTTCACCAAGGGTACATCAGAAGAGGTTCCCAATTTATCTCTTCGTCCTTTCTGCCCGGAAAGTGATAGCATTAACTCTTCCCAGCGGAAGGGTCGGGTTCTCCCAGGGACCATCCACCCCCTGCCTACAGACTCCACCCTCGCCGTCCATCCTCCTGCCCCCGTCATCCAGCCCTGGAGGAAGCCAAAGACAGCCCCCAGGTTTCCACAGCAAATTCACTGCAACGGAGCGCAACTGTCTTTGTAACCTTTCTGTCTTTTGAAAAATATCATGTTATCTATAGCGTTTGTTTTAGAGGCCTCACGATAAATTATTACTGTCCCCCTCATTGTTTTCAAAGACATGCGGTGATATAGTTTTTAAAAATAACTATTTTGTTATAGATCATAATATGCATAAAGCTGTACAGAAATATTTTGTAATGTATTGATTTTAAAAAAGAGTCTCTGTATATAAAGTTTTAAAAAGTGAAAGTTCACATGGCACACACTGAAAGATGTAGATATTTTGCTATTTATTTAAAGGAGTATTTTAAGAAAGATTGAACTATCTGAAGTTGACTAGTAATCAAAGTTCTAATCATCTGAGCGCTTTTCCTTAAGATAGAATGTGATTCTCAGAAACGACTGCATTACCTGCCCATTTCTGCACCCTTTCTGTCTTCATTTAGCAAAACAACAACAACGAAATTGTGCCTTAGCTGTATTTTTTGTCTAGGGGAGTTTGTTTCTGTCTGACAAAGCAACATTTCTTGCAGAAGAGTGGATGTATTAAATACTGTATCATGCCAAAAACACTGCAGGTGTATATAGATGCTCTCTATTATACTGTGTTTTCAGATGCAGAATTTTAAAATAAAAAATGTCTTTATGGACTTCTGTTTTGTTTTTGTTTTTGTGGTGGTGGGGTGCCTGGGGATTGGACCCAGGGTCTTACACTAGGTGCTCTGCCACTGAATGGTACTTGTGGAGATCTCCCCCCTGGTACTAGGGATTGAATGCACAGTGCTCATCCTGCACTACACCCACGTTTCCCCTTTTTCATTCTGCGACAAGATTCCACTAGAGTATCCAGGCAGGACTCCAACTCATGATCCTCCCTACTCAGCGTCACAGGCCAGAGCCACTTATGCCCATCCTGATTTTTTGTTTTAAACAAATCACCACTATTCCTTGGGGAAGCCCTTTCTGAGATCAAAGTCTCAGGGATGCCACCTGAAAAGAAAATGGATTGTCAATAAAGAAATGTGAGGATGAAATAAATATAGATACTGTTGGCTAAAGAATCTAAAATCAATCATGCAAAAATCCAAGATTTGTGGAAAACAGAAAGAAGATGAGGAAAATTGCCATATGCAAAAGTTATCTGCTCAAGCTGCACAACTTAAAAAAGGCTGGGCAGCTGACTTTATAGCGCCAACTTCAAAGACTGGAAAGGCAAAGTGTGTTGGGCATGGTGGGCCAGGAACAGAGATGTGATGTAGTTACACAAAATCCATTATACAACATTGGTCTGTGGCTGCTTTTGAAGCAGTGTTATGTATCTTCACAGAGTCATATGTTCTCTTTCATCATCTGCCCCATGGCAGGCTTGATGACTCTTACATCCTAGTTGAGATGTCCTCAACAGGGGGCACCAACCAGCTGGATGGGAGATCACAAGCTTGACTGTGCCTTTCAGAAAAGAACCCAACCACGTGGATGTACTCCCTCAGAAAAGCTACCGGCACCTTCCCACTGGACTACTGCATCACCTTCCTAGGACTTATTGCCCTGCATCAAAAGTATATGGTTTTAAATCCTTATTTATAGGATGAGTAGCAAAGAGGAGCTGCCCTTTAGAGTAACACAATTGTTTTGTTTCGTTTTAGCAGTACTGGGGATTGAACTCAGGGTCTTCGCACTAAACTTTTGTCTTTGAGACAAGATTGCACCAAGTCAATAAGTTGCCCAAGCTGCATGATTTGTTAATAATCACTTGGCTGCTCATTTAGCAAACCCATCTCCTCTTTATCACACAGCTGTGCTATAGATCCCAGGCTGCCTTGCTCTTTCATATGACTGAATGGCAGCAGGGCACCTATAACCCTGGGCTATGTCCAGAGCCTCTTCTCTTTCGATCTTTCCCAGTTTGACATTAGAAAGATAATAATTCCTATGGTGTGAAGTATTTTGATTTTGTATGTCATTTATATGAGTGTTTATCCGAGCCCTCACTTTGGAGACTTAAAGCAATGATAACATAAAAGGGGGCAGACCGGCAAAACAGGAGGAGCCTGGCCTCTGAACAGCCACAAGAACTGCCACAGGAGTCATTCTTCTGGTGATGACATTGAGAAAAAGGTTTATTTTGCTATACCACTAAGAATTAATCTGTTATAGCAGCTCATTTTACCTAAGACAATCCATCTAGAAATATTCTTCTGAGAAAATCAAATTTTTAATCCCTTAATTCCATTAGTAAAGGTACAAGGACCCGGGTGGGAAAAGTGACTTGCCTGAAGCCACTTATGTTCATTGTGCTCAGGGCTAGAACCAAAGTCTTATCTGCTCAGAGAAAGAAGGAAAGGAAAAAGAATTTATTTATATATATATATATATATATATATATATATATATATACACACACACACACACACATTAGCTTGGATAATTGTACTGATGATCTCTGCTGGTCTGTTGAAAGGAACAATCAATGCTTAATTTTTTCTACTCCTTTTTAATTTCTTATAATTTTTAACCAATTTTGCATGGCTATATCTGGTAATCTAAGCAACTAATTTGAAGACAGCATTATACAATGTGACAACCAATGTTAAATTCCTCTTACTTCGTTTAGTGACATTCTGTATCATTTCTATTTTTTTTCATTATTTTGTGTTCTCTCTTATAATAGTAATAATAAAGTTTTGTCTTCTCCAATGAGACCTGAATGAGTCATTGGGCAGCCAAGCTCCTCCACCCTCAGTTTTCTCGCTCTGTTTATTTGTGGCTTCAGAGGGCCATGCTCAAAGATTGAGAGTGACCACCTGACTGAGGTATGAAGCTGCCTTGAACTCACCCTCCTCGGCACAGAGTGGCACGAGATCCAAACAGTGTTTTAGAGCAAAGCGGCCCGGCAACTGTCTCTGTGGCCAGGCAGAGAGCAGCTGAGTGGAAAGCCGTGCCAGCTGCAGGCCGCTTGGGCTTGGAATGTGTGTGAAGGGGAGTGCTCCAGAGCTGGGGTGGTGAGTGGAGCCCACTGGCCAGCACCCCTTTCCATCTTAACCTAAAGGCCAACTTCATATTCCTCTGCCAAAGGACAATAGATTTTGGGGAAAGACAAAACTTAATTTCTAAAATCTGCTGGGGGAAGAGTCCTGGCGCTCTCCTCCACTGCAGGTAGCAGCGTCCCAGCCCTTAGCACAGCGCCTCTAGGGCGTGGGCCGTGCACCAGGAAATGGACCAGGTCCTGAGTCACGTTCCCTCAACTGCTTGACGCAGGAATGGGGCCAGCTGTCCTGCACGCGACCTTCAGATCCGTCATTGGGTTAATAATACTTGCTAAAATACAGGTTATTAGAAAGCAAACCTTGATATTTTTACCTCGAATAATGAGGTAAAACATAATGTTAGGTCATTATTTCATCAATGAGTTGGTCAGAAGTTTTCACTGCATTGAAGCTTTGGTTAGAATTTCTTTCCTGCTTATCTTCTTGACTTGAGATGCCCTCACATTCGGGCATGGAGTACACAGTCTGATTACTACCCAACAAGTAGAAATAGCAAGAGTTGGCTTAATTTCATCAAATTAATAGTTGCAAATCTTTTTTTTTTTTAATTTCAAGCGAAACCTTTTTACAAAAAAAAAAAAAAAAATGTAATTTCAAGCCCCAGTATAGAAGAGATTTTTAGGACTTGGGGATTGGGAGGCCTGCCCCCATTGGCATGGTAGCCGTAGTCATCTTAGCAAGGCTGCCCTTCTCACAGGCCAGCCGTGGGGTGCTCCCAGCGGGCCTTTAACTTAATGTGAAACCCATACCCCTGGTGGAGGCAGCTAGGTTTTTCATAGAGTTGCCTTGGTCCTTTGACTCCAGGGTATTAAGTGTTAAGTTCTAGTCTGTCTCTCAATTAAATCTTCACCTAGTCATGGAAAACCAGCAGGGTAGAACCTTAGAACAGACTAAAATGAGATAAGGCTGCTGGGGGTCAAATGTAGGAGCCTCTTGATCTTGTGTATTCAGATTTAGTTTCTCAGTTGCACTCCTTCTTTGAAACTTTATGTAACGCTGACAGAAGTACTGGCCTGTGAACAAAGCCCTTCAGTCTCCCTACCTCTGGTTTTGTATCCATTTGCTGTATAAACCCAGCTATGCATTTTCCTGTGATTAATCTCAGCCCCATCAACTGCCAAACAAATTTTAAAAAGGGTAGAGAGTAGTTGGGGAAGGAGAATAAAAATGATCAAGAAGCGAAATGTGTATCTACAAATTCCTCAAATCAAACAGATTTAATGTGGATCACAAACATATACTAATAATAAAAGAAAAGAAAAAAGGCTCACAACACTCCATGGGCTCATTTACCCCATTTCCCTATACAGTAGATATGGGTTCTTCATGAGTGAGCCACAGTAGCTCAAAACACAGATGGTCAATGAGAAGGTGAGTGGCTTAAATCATAGAATATGGAAAAATAACAGAGTTAAATGCAAAGTACAGCGCAAGAGCCGTGTCAGCTCTGCGGTAGACGCCAGAAGTAGAGCGGCAGCCTCAGTACTCAGAGCTTCCCTTTCCTGCATTTTTGCTAGCCCTCATTTGAATCTAGTCTCTTCCATGGACAGCTGACTCATTGTTGTAAAGAGAGAAGTCCCAAAAATCGCTGTTTCTTCTCCTTTAAAGTCCAAAACACAGAAAAAGTTGACATCCTTTGTCTTCATTGCCATAAGTCAAACTCTGGCCTATTATTAGGGTCAGGAAAACAAGGTTTATTTATTTTTATTACTACTACTATTATTATCATTATTGTCTCTTTATATTTTAGGACAGGGTCTACAGGGTCTCACTGCGTAGATCGGACTCGTAGTGACCCCCTGTTTTCAGCCTCCCAAGTGCTGGGGTTCCAGGTGTGAACCACCACACCCCGTCTCAATCACCATCTCAGCACGCCCCAGGGGAGGGGCCAGCACAGCATGCCAGGGATTGAACCCCAGCTTCTGCGTCTGCCTAGGCAGTCACTTTAACCCACTGAGCTATTTGGTTACCTCGGCAAATAAGGTTATGATGGGCCGCACCTGGGTCCAAGGCAACCCCTGTGGAGAGGGGCTAGGTGGGAAGCTGTGATAGGCAGATCCATTCCACATATCCCCAATGAGAGAAGATGATATCTAACAAGACAACTAATGTCCATCCACTGCCACAGCCATCTCTAGGCCCAGGTGGCTTTTCAGTTTACCAGTCTAATTCATTTCCACTCTGCAAGGGCCCAATTTGTCTCCACCTAGCTTCCATAAACCTATACAAGGAGAAGGACTCTGTCTGTGCCTTAAGAAAATTGCTTCAAATAAATAAGACATGGCTGATGCAGACGATTTCACCCTCACTCAGTCATGGAGTGCTTATGTTTGTGCAGTAATCTGATAGATTTTTCCTTCCATGCTTGTAGTGTAGATGCAGGATTCATTTAAAAGCTGCTGGAGGGCAGGGAGATGGCTTAGTGGGATAAGCACATCCCTGGCAAGCACAAGGGCCTGAGTTCAATCCCCAGATCTGCCAAAAACAAAGAAAAAAAAAAAAAAGAAATAAACATTCTAGGGCTGGGGAGATGGCTCAGTAGAATAAGTGCTTCCCTGCCAAGGGCAAGGGTATGAATTCAGCTTTCCCAGCACGGGGGAAGCTGAAATGGGAGGATCATTATGAGTCCAAGGTGTGTGGTGAGACCCTGTACCAAATAAACAAATAATCTTTTTTAAAAAATTAAAAGGCTGATAAAACTGCTCTTTATTAATTATAATGGATGGCTATATGGTGCAGCAGAAAGCAAGGCCCGTCACAAAGGGCAGCATCTCTTCATGTTTCTTAGCACTGTCACTCTGGGAACCTCCTGTCCTCCTGTCCCTTCAGAAAGCAGGCAGAATATCTCAGCCAGCAGACACATCCACCACATGGTGACCATGGCTTCTTGAGTTGATGTGCAGGGCTTTGAAAAGAGAAGCTGATGGGGAAGCCACAGTTCACCCCATTCATTGGTAGAAGGTGGCTATTAAGATTTGGAGCAGACTGGCTGAAAGTCAGGAGAAACACAGTCAGCTATTTCAAGTCACACTGGCAAGCCCAGTTCCGGTGTCTCTTGACAAAACAGAGTTGCCTCCAGTTATTGAGTCAAATAATTCTGTGTCCAAACACCAGTTTCATCATGAATTAGCTGAGTTAGATTGAATCAACTTCTCTTGGCCTGGGTTTCCTTGTCGGTAAATTAGAGAATCATAATTACAAAACTATTGAGAAAGTTTCTTATTGATTTCCATAGTTATGGTACAGGCCACACTCCCACCTGCAGTGGAGAAGGGTTCCATTTCCCCCACACTTTCTCTATCATTTGTTATTGCTTGACTTCTTTTTAAAAATAATTAATTAATTAATTTGATACAGGGTCTCACTACACCACTCAAACTGACAGTGATCCTCCTGTCTCAGCCTTCCCAGTGCTGGCATTGCAGGCATACACCACCATGCCCAGTTCTGGGGCCAGCACACTGTGCCTACAGTTCAGTAGCTGAGACTGCATGTGGGGCTGGGGGAACTCAGGTCCTTGTGCCTGCCATGTGGGCATTTACACCATGAGCTTTCTCCCTAGCACTGACTGACTTCTCGATAATAGCTATTCTTTCTGGGCTGAATGGAATCTCAGTGTTGTTTTAATTTGCATTTCTTGAACAACCAATGATGTCGAACATTTTCTTACATACTTATTTCCCATTTGGAAATTCCTAAAACACTAGGAATAGAAGTTCCATTTAAACCAGCTATTCACCTCATGGGTATTTTTCCAGAAGGACTGAAAACATCATACCTCAGTGATTTATATATGCCTGTTTACAGCATCACAATTTGTCATAGCTAAACCTCAGAAACAACCCAAATGCCCATCAAATGAGGAATGGATTAAAAAAAAAGATGTGCTATTTTTATACAATAGAATATTACTCAGCTATAAAAAAGATAAACTCAAGGCTTTTATAAGTAAAGTGATGCACCTAGAGATCATGCTCAAGTGAAATAAATCAGACCCAAACATGTAAACATTGTATTGTCTCCCTCATTTTATTTACTGAAAGAGTAAATAAAATCTGAAAGGTAAAACAGATACTGTGAAAGGGAAAGAAACTGTTCAAAAGAAAGGAATACCTGGGGTGATGGAAAGGAGAAAAGAAAGCAGATGGGAAAAAGAAAAATATTGGCATATATATGGGCTAGATTGGATAATTATAGTATACCTGATTTCTGCTGGTATATTGAAAGGAGAAGTAGATGCTCACACTTTCCCTTTTTTTATTTGACAATTTTTTGACCAATGTTGTATGCTTGTATCTGATAGCTTGAACAACCAATTTGAAGACAGCTATGCGAATATAAGAGCCACTATTGAATTCCTCATTTTGCTTAGTGAAATTCTGTATCATTTCCATTTTTTTCACTGTTTTTACTCTCTTTAAATAATAAAACATTAAAAAAGAATATATGTGACATATATATCTCAACATCCGACTATCAGAGGAGTTCAACGCCTTTTCTCCTTTCTGTGTCAAAGGTGAGAACTCCCCGAGGACAGGGACAATGTCTATATTCTTAGCACATGAAGTGGTATGTCACTTTGACAAATAAATAAGTGCGTGAATGAACAAACAAATAGACTGCTAGTGCGTCTGTAATTTCCTCGTGGTGCTCTTTTTCTCCACATCCATTCTATTTCCAGCTTGAGGTCTGCCTGTTTATAACAAAATGTCATCACCTTGCCTTTTGAACATGAAGTAGGATTTCTGTGAAATGCCCTACACAAAGGAAAACACAGCAGTCTCCTCATCTCTTCAGAGGTCCTTAGAGAGTCAAGTTCAGCTACAGCCCTAGATTCCACTCTCACTGCATTGATTCATCTACAGATCACCCTTCTTTCTGTCATGTTCTTTCCCCCTCCTTTCTGTATGATACAACCCCTCCGTAATAATTGCCCCGAATCCCATTATCCCTTGAAAATATCATTGCAGAGCTATGTGGACAGCACATTTTACTCAAGCTTATGGGTGTGGGACTGCATGAGAACATTCTAAATGATTTAGAATTCAGTATTAGACACAGCTTCCAGAAGCACTTTCACCTCCCTCTCTTAAAAGGGTATCAAGGCTCAACTGCTGGGAATTATCACATTGCCCTATGCTTACAGTGGTCTTTCTTCATATGGTAAGAACAATATACCCATCTTGAGATCACAGTTTTCACAAACACATACATTAATGCCCCATATTATTTAAATCAAAGCCATAAGGATCAAAGGGACTTCCATGATATTCACAGATAACACATTAGAACAAATATGTGCTTTATCTCTTTTCCCTGCCATCAGCAACAGTGGCACTCCAACCATCCCAGAAAGCCTGGGCATCATGAGTTCTCTGAATAGCAGTGTGAACTCCATTACCCACCACGTCCCTTTTGATCACATTCCACAGGCAACTATTTCTACTTCCTTCTTGCCCTTCCTTACTCCACAGTGATCCCTTTACACACCCATAAGTGACCCTGCCCATCTCTTCACTCCAGAGACTATTGAGAATGGCCTGCCTGCTTGGAAGCAATCCTGTAATCATAAACCTTTCCTTGGCTGTCAGTAACTGACATCTCACTTAATTTGGACTCGTCAAAAAGCACTGGCTCATTGTGTCACACATGTGCCCAGGACTGGGTTAGCACTGCCACCTAGCTATCCCAGAGTTTTTCTGCTGGATGCTGTTGGGTTTTCAGCCAGGTTAGAAAGCTTGTTTGGGATAGACCTTTCCTACTCAAGGGAACAGCATCAGCATGAAAGCTTTTGATAGAATGAAACCGCATGCTCCTTTTCAGACCTATTAAATTACAACTCTCATTTTCACAAAATAACAGAGTGATTTGCATGCATGAACATCACAGTTTGATAAGTGTAGTGGTTGATGCATTGTGTCAACCTAAGAAGTGCAAAGCTTAACTAAACTGGGTCAACAATCCCACACCCTAGGGCGTGGAAGATCCTCCCTAGGTTGTGGAGGGACCTCCTTAGAGTGACTCAGCACGAAAAGGATACAAAAGGGAAGGAAAGGAGGATGGAGTGTTCCACCTCCTCTGAGGAGCTCTATCCTTTGCAGTTAATGTGGAAGGAAGGGGTAGCTTGCAAGCAACCGCAGCTGTGTCTCCCCCCTTTGCTCTGTTTTCTGCCTCTGTGAACTGCTGCCCCCTGCCTCGTGCCAGTCCGTCTTGGAGCCAGCAGAATATAGACTGAAACCTCAGCTATCTGTGAGCTAAATCAACCTTTCCTTCCTTAACTTGGGTACCAGGTATTTTGTCCCAGCAATGAGACAAAAGTAACTGAGACAAGGAGCACTGATCTATAACTGGAAGTCTAAACAGGTCATCAAGTAAACATTTATCACTATGTAAGAAACTTTGCTAGAACTTTGAAACATTAATGTGGGTAGAAACAAGTCCTTATGCTTGACAAAATCATGGTAGGGAAGGTAGGCCACAATAACACAGTATGCTAAGAGGCATTTAGAGCTATGTGCAGAATACCATGGATGCACAGTCAAAGGGTAGTATGGCAGGTTTTAAATGTGTCCATAAATTCTTTCAAAGCCATCTATCCAGAGGTAGAGTTTCCCACCCTTTCCCTTAGTGACAGCTGGATTGCTAATACATAGAACATGCTACAGGTGACAGTGTACAGAGACATAAACAGCTTCTTGCTTCCTTCCTCTTGGATCACTCACTGAGGGGGTGGGGGCTGCAGCCGCCATGTTGTAAGGATGCTCAGGCAGTCCTGGGGAGAAGCCCATGAGGAAGGGAATTGAAGATTTCTATCAATAGCTACATGGATAAACCATCTAGAAAACAGACCATGCGGCTCAGGCTGTCAGATGATGGCAGTGCCAACCAGCAGTGTGACTATGACTCACATGACATCCTGGTCTGAAACCCTCACCTAAGGCTCTTCTCACCTGCTGTCCCACAGAAAACGGGAGATAATTTTGCCATTTTCAGCTTCTGCACTTCGGTATCATTTATTAAGCAGTAATAAAAAGTGACACCCACACCTCACCCATCCTAAAAGAAGAGGGAATTTCTCATAAAAGAAGTTGCCTTTAAATGAATATCTAAAGGTTGAATGGGAGTAAAGTAGAGGAAATACCTGCCTGGGAACATCCAATGCTCTGTAGGAGCTACAGAAGATTTAGACAATGAAGGGAAGGGTACTAATAGCTGGTGCTGGAAGGTTAGCAAGGTCTCAGTGACTCAGGACCTCAAGGCCATGAGGTGGAGCCTCAGCTGTCTTGAGGACCATGTGGGACTTTCCTGGGCACACGAGGGACATATCTGTGATCGTATTCACTTTTTGTAGTATTTTTTCTGGAATCTTGGGGAGCAGGCTAGAAATAAGAAGAGAACCAGGGAGACCAGAGCTCAGGGAACTGAAGCCATAAGGGCGATGATTCTGACTGCTCAGACTTCGGTGGAGTTTCAGGAATCACGGTGTGCTTAGGGAACAGTTAACAATATGACTGCACAGTTGGCGGCAGCTCCACTGTGTCCACATGTGTGTATTTATGCTTGTGATTTGCTGCTTGGCTCTGAGCATGCAACACTACCTAACATTTACAGGCAGAGTATAAAAAGCTGCTTTCCTATTGGCACACTGACCAGCCTCCATAGTCCCCCAAAAGATCAAGCCAGTAAAGCAATGGAGACCTGGATCTTTGAGGAAGCCCAAGGGAACCTGACCTCATGACGCTGTGTAGAAGGTGAAGACAATAAAGGCTCTTTCTTTGCTCTCTTACATTCACAAGATGATCTTTTTTTTTCATGAAGAATAGGCAAATACAGAGAAAAACATCAACTAGTTGTTGCCCAGACTGGGGATAGGAGGATGATATCTAAAGATTATGCAGGCTCATTTTGGGTGATGAAAATATTCTAAGCTTGATTGTGATGATGAGTTACAGTCCTACAAATATACCCAAGCCATTCAGTAATGCACCATAAATGCATCAATTCTATGCTATTTCATTATATTGCAATAAAGCTGTTTAAAAGCCCAATTTTGGATATAAATTAACTGCCACGGAAAACAAAATGAAACTTCTCAAAAGCTAACAACAAAACTACCATCTGATTCAGCCATCCACTCCTGCATGCATAGCCACAGGAAATGAAATCTATACATCAAAGAGGCATCTATGCTCCTGGGTTCATTAAAGCCTATTCACAATAGCCAAGAAATGAAAACAATCTAAAATCTCATCAACTGATGAACAGAGAAGGAAAATATGGTGCAAATACACAACGAAACACCATTCAGCCATTAAAAGTGTGGAATCCTGTTATGTGCAACACCATAGATGAAACTAGAGACCATTCTTGTTTTTTTGTTTTAGAGACCATTATTCTAAGTGAAATAAGTGAGGTAGAGAAGGACAAGTACCACATGAATGGGAAACCTAAGAGTTAACCTCACAGAAGTTGAGAGGGGAACTGTGGTTACCAGAGCCCAGTGGACATCAGGAGTGATGAGGACAGGGGCCAGGTTGATCAAGAGAGTAGACAGACACAAGAAGCTCCGCTGAGCTATTGCACTGCATGGTGACTACACATATCAAGAACTTACTGCACTATTCAAAAAGCTGAACAAGAACAATCTGAAAATGTTTTCTATAAAATAACAAATATAGAGGAAATATATATATATATGCATACTATATATATATAGTATGTATATATTTAATACTATGCATATATTTAATAGTGTGTATATATTTTACAGTATGTATATATATTTAACATATATTATATATTAAATTAAATATATATAATTAATATATATTATATATTAAATTAAATATATTAAATATATATATATTTCCAGATATACAGCTGAGCCAAATATTACATATTACTTCATTAACATATACAACTTTTATGTATTCAGTATATCAATTAGCAAATTAAAATGATAAAACCCACTATGAACCACATGGGAGTCTCTGGTGAAAATGCTCCTTAAAATCATACAACATCTTTGTTCAATTATTGTTTACTAACTTCAATTAAAATGTGCACTTTTTTGGAATGCTTTCCAAATGTATTCACTTTTGATTCTCTGGAGCCCAAAAAGAGCCTAGTGTTCACAAAGGATTGCATGAATCAATGAATTAATAACTTAACCAAGTCATCTGAAGCAATTATCTCCCCATCTAGCTATGGAAGTATCCCTCCTTCACTCAAAGGTCTGTGGGGTGGTGTTGACAGCCATAGGAGAAGCCAAAAGGGGCAACTATGAGTCCCTTCTGACCCCAACTTTCATGCAGAATCCTAATTTCCATCAGCTCCAGATCCAACCATCATACCCATGGGCTCCTCATCCATCTGACACCACTCTTTCTACAGGGACTGAATCAGCTGCAATTAACACTCATTAGTGCAATTTTCATGAAATTGGACATGCTCACACAGAAGTTCACAGAGCCGAACCAATCACTGGAAGTGAAAATGAAATACCTCCCCTGCATCTTAGCCTGATAAGGTGTAAAGGGCCTTTCCAGTGGGAATTGGAAAGCAGGTAACAGTCTAAGGTCATCTTCAGTACAGGCTACTATGCCAGCACCAAAGGCTTGAGAGATGGGAGTTCATGAAATCACAAGCCCTCTCAGACTTGTGTGGACCAGAATACCATAAAGAAATCGGACTCCCCTCCTGGCTGTGTGCTTATGGATGCCTCACCATGAATCACTGCTTCTTCTCCAGCTTTTTGGTCTGACCAGAAATGGAATCTCCCACCTGGTGGGTGAAAATGTGAAGACAAAGTATTGGCTGGCTCACTTAGAAGCCCGTTAGTGAAGAGTGTTTCTGAGAACTGTTAAGTCAGGCCCAAGTCTGATTAATAATTTTTCCAGTATTCTCCAACCTTAGGCTAATTAGTTAATGTCCCCCAAGCCTGGGTTCCCTCATCCACAAATTAAGCAACATCTAAAAGTTAACTTTTTGGTGTTAAGGTAATACATACAGAGCATCTCTCACAGAGTGTGGCAAGAAGTGTGTTCTCAGTAAACTTGAGTTAAAACAAAAAACAATTTAGCCAGTAATCCCAGCTACTGGGGTGACTAATGCAGGATTAAAGGTTTGAGGCACATCTGGGAAGATTAACAAGGTTTTGTCCTCCTAAAATTTTAAAAGCTCTGGGTTCAACTGACAGAGAGAGAGACAGAGACAGAGACACACACACAGAGAAAGAGACACAGAGATAGACTGAGACAGAGGCAGAGAGGAGACAACTGAAAAAAGGCAGGCCCTTTTTATAGGTTTTCATTTTTTTAAATGCCCTGTGCTCTACTGATAAATAACCATCCTGCTGCTTCACTTTCCTGACCTAATCCTTGAATGGACCTCAGTTTAGACAGTGCAATCTGTATTGAATCCATAACGCACACATCATTCCTTTAGTAAAGTTTTACTGAGTAGCTACTATACCCCAAAACTTTGAACTAGATGCTAGATAGAAGTAATTTAAGAAGTAAAGGCTCTATCTCTGTCTCTAGGCAAGTTTTTATACAGGTAATACAGAATGGAGACTGTAAGAGCCAGAAAGCATAAGAGAAAAATCAAGTAATGCAGTTCACTCAGGGTTTGATTTGTCCTCAGATCTCCTGAAGTACAGATTTCTAGTCTTCCCTGTCCTCAGTCTGTCCCTTGGGTTTACAGAAAAATTCATCTTTGCTTCACCTATCAACTATGGAGGGTTTCTAACTAAGAGCTGACTATGTGTTCTTAATTTAGTTCCACAATTAATATTTATTGAGAATCTGCTATAAGCTAGGCACTAAGTACTGGGTTCTATGTGGTAACAAAATAGACTTAGTCCCACTCCTTACAGAGCATATAAGGCATATAGACAGATGATAAGATGACAAGTATATACATAAATACAAAGTTGCATCTAAGAAGCAGTAATAAAGAGGATATTATGTTGTAAGAATGTGAAAGAAGAGGATGGGAACTACTCAGAGAAGTCTCCCTGAGGAAAGGATCTGAACTCGAGACTTCATGTACAATGAAAGCTGAATTGGCATGGAGGAAAGAAAGAACAGAAGTGCGTGCAAAGGCCCTGCTCATAAGAAGCACATAAAGGGCAAGCAACTGGACTACAGACATGAGGGACTGTTGGGTATAACAGTAGAGTAGTAGATAGGAACTAGACTGTGGCAGAGCTTGAAACCAAGTTATTATTTTTATCTTCAGAAGAATGGGCCACCAGAGAAGATTCATTTTACCAGAAGACCCAGCTATGGTGACAGTCATATTTGTATTTTGAGATATAATGAATGAGCAGAGTGAACAAGAAAAAAGATTGGCTGATGTTGAAACTGGGGAAGGAGGAGCCCATGGCCACCCTCATATCACAGATGAGAAGTTTGAAAATGAAATCTAAGTCTGAAAAGGAGTCTTTGATCTCACAATGCATAGAATAGTTGGAAGAGGGCAAGAGACCTTGCATGGTAAACAGTCTTAAGCTGTTACCATAACCCAGATGAGACAAAGTTCTGGCTTGCCTAGGATGGGAAAAGAGCTCACACACCACCTGCCTGTGACTACCACTGACCCTACAATAGATGCACACAGGGAAGAAGGAGCTGCTATTCAGAAGCTGACCCTGGCAGATGTTGGCTTTGAAATGGGTCCTTAGATCAAGATGCTGCCTGTGGCTTCAACGCCGTGCCCTGGGAAGCACCCTGCTTTCCCGGGTATCGAGTCACAGTTGAATTCCTCAGAAAGTCACATTGCTCTGGATTGAGTCATGGATTGAATTTTGCAACTGCCAATAAAATCAGGGCTGGATTCTAAAGGCATCAAGCCTGGGCTTTCACTCTGGGTTAGTGAAGAGTTCTCTATAGTAATGACCACTTCAGGAAGCCGTGGAAGTGTTTGTTGAATGAGTTGCTATTCTCCAAAGTAACTAAAGGGGTTCCCATAGGGCGCGATTCTACTTCCAATTTCAAAGTCCTCAAGTTCCTCTTGTTTTCCAACACAACATATTTCTAGGAAACAAAATGTCTGAAAATGATGTCATGACTGCTACAATTAAACTTCTACACTAATTTCCTTTCTTAAGAAATGTGGTGGGATTAAATTCATTTTCAGATGGGGGTGCTCCTATAAATTGGGGTGTTTTATCTGGAAATAGTTTTGTCCTGCAGAGGACATGTGGAAATGTCTAGTGAACCATTTGGTTGTCACAGGTTGGAGGCCTTCCAAGAAACTAGAGGGCAGAAGCCAAAGAGACTGTTCCACATTCCACATTTCACACTTCATCTCTTCCCCACAAGCACATATGTGCAGGCACACAGCCCACAGCAAAGCATTATATGGGCAAATACAGCAGTGGGGCTGAGGATAAAAGGTTCTGCTACCACACGGATGTAGTCTTGCCTCTACTGCAACACTTGTTACATTGAATTAGGGATCATGCTTTTTCTCATCCACCTTCAGAAAACATCAAATGGATGGAGTGGATGGATGGAAAGATAGATGGATGAATAAATAAGTGACTGAGAATTAGTCATTAAGTTATTAAGTGGATGAGTAAATCAGTGCCTTAATGATCAAGAGCATTTACAACTTAGTGCATAAAAATTTACTAAGGATTTCATGTACTAAGCATTTCAACCTCCATTTTCTGTACACTGTTTAAGCTTTTACTTGGGATTGTGGCTTAGCTCTTTCTCAAGGGTCACATTTCCAAGGAGATCTTCCACAGTCTTCTCCATATCACCAGCTTCCCTGTCTTTCTCCATAGGACTATTATACCCAGTGACAAGCAATTCTATCTTTATGAGAGTCTTTATTTTTATTTGCTTTGCCCCCTTCAGCACCAAGGACAGTGCCTAACCACAGGAACCCTAATCCTGGCTAAACATTTGGTAAAGTAATGGTATACCTTTATGCCTTCCACAAACCAATAAGGAGCTCATATTTATTCTTTTGGGACAAAATGAAGAAACTTAAGACTATAAATCTAATTTGCTCAAGGGTACAGAAATCGCATGTGGCAGAGGGGGATTCCTAGTGACCCTGAAGGACACGCTTGCCTGTCAAACAGCATTGCCTCTTTTGTTAGAATAAATGAATGCAGGTCAGTTCTTTTGAAGGCTTTAATCTGGTTCCAGTTGAAGTTCTAAAGCAGAACAGAGCTGGTCCTTAACCCGTCTCCCCACTTCCTAATTCCCTTTCCTTCCCAGGTGAAATCATGATTGAACAGGGATTGAAAAGGCATGAATCTCCCAGGCTAGCTCTTAGAGGCAAGCTAGACTCAGAGGAATGTGCTCAAGGAGCGGTGGACTTGACTCTCTTTGTTTCAGCTTACAAACTTCAATTGGTTGCTAAGAAACTGTACAAAGGGAGGCCCATTAGAAGCCCTCAGAACCCACACGCAGTTCTATAATAACAGGGCCTTCTTTTATAGAAATGCAAATAGTGCAAGTGCAAGCCCTGCCTGCAATCTGTGCTGAACATGATAAGGGGATTTCTGCTTGGACCCCCAAGATATCCTGTCTTGTGGGGCATGGGCTGTGGAAAATCCAAATGGTCTGGAGGATTCTTCATTCAGTGCTATTTCCAAAGGACTTAAATATTCATTAACATGCAACCCAATCCCCACTCCACAATAACTAGGTTTTACACAACCACAACCCACACTAATTAATTCAATGAGCTTGTCATGTTATTTTCAATGTTGCTTTTCTGGCATTTTCAAGGCAAAGAAAACATTTACTTTATGGTTCCAAAAGTTGTGAAAGTATGACATCTTTTAAGCAAACTAACTAAGCACTTATTACTCTTGGAATTATTTCCTGCTCTGTGCTTACAAAACCTAATTCAAACAAAGGGGCCACTAAGGTGAATCTAGTAACTCCTGGAGAGCTCTATACATTCCAAAACCAGCTTTCACTGAAATCTTTCAATTTGGAAAAAACAAACAAACACACATGATTTTCGGATCAGTTCATAAAAAGAAGGATGCTCAATTCCTTTCTAAAGGATGAAATATGTGTCCCCAGTATAGCTACCGCAGAGCTGCATAACCCACATTGCCCATGGTTCCCCGGGCGTCAGCGTATTGTATCTCATACGTGTTTGCAGAGTGCTTGCTGTGTGCTGAATGGTGTACAAAGAAATCAGGAAGTAACAGTGAGCCAGATGCACCTCTGTTGAGTGAGGCTCAGAAGAAGGGCCTCTGAGATTGCAAAAGCACAGGGACAATATATGGAAGGAAGAATGAGCTTAGCTTGATGAACAGCATAGCAGGGCAGAGCAAACATAAAATAGACTTTATATGAAAGCTATAGATGTAGGCAGGCATCTGGTTATGTGTAACCATGTAATTCAAGTGCAAACTTAAATTCTGAGGCATGATGGAACATTAGAACTTTTAAGCAACAGCTGGAGAAGTAGCATGGTGGTCCAAGCACCTGCCTGATAGACACAAGGACCCAGGTTTGATCCCCAGTACCACACACTATGCTGGCCCCAAAACTAGGCATAGTGGCCCACCCCTGTAATCCTAGCTCTGGGGAGGCTGAGACAGGAGGATCACTATGACTCTTTTTGCATAGCAAGACCCTTTATTATAAAATGAAGAAATTTTAAGCAAGCATGACATGAGTCAAATAATTAAAATGACTCTGGCTGTCATAAAGAGAATGAATATTAGAGGTTCCTGAGTAAAAAAGATCAATTAGGATGCCATTATCACAGTCAAGTCCATGGGGTCATGGAAGGCAGGAGATCAAAGTAGGTGGTGGCAGTAGAGTTGAAGAAATGAGAATGGACTCCTTTTTCAGGAATTTGAGATGATGCTTATTGGATTTGCCAGTGGGTCAGACACACTGAGCAGAAGGGGAAGAATTCTACTTTTTGTCTAGATCAAGTTTTGGGGGATGCTTAAAACCCAAGAGTTGAGTGGACATAAATTTCTGGTTCATGGTGAATGTGAAGCTAAAACTGCCTTATTAAGGATCTACCATGAGCACTGTGCATCTAGCTCTCATTTAATTCTCACACCAAACCTAAAGATAAGACATTATTGTCTTCAGCTTCCATGTTAAAAATAGCATCAGAGACAGATCTTTGTGTGTCTTTTGCACAAGTGATGGAGCTCTGGTCCAAGAATATGTATGAAGACACATTTTAGTATCAAATCCTAAAGGAAGCAGCACAATTTCATGAAAAGGAAAAGCCAGCCATTTCCCTCAAATCGAGAATTTTTACTTTGAAATGATGGATTACTTTAATAAGTGCTTAAGATGATAGAATACATCACAGAGAACTATTGCAAGGCCACATATTTTTGGAGGAAGGAAAGGAAAGATAAATTTATAGAATTTTACCTTCCTTTTTAACCAAAGAAAATAGGCTAAAGTCTTAGACCAAAGTCTTGAATGATAAATTAGAACTTCAGAAGACAAAATTGCTCAAGAAAGGGGCTTGGAACAAGGAATCCAGCTTCTTCCTAGATGGCTCTAGGGTCAATCGACTGGATAGAGAGCTTTTTCCAAGAACCTTAAGTTCTCAACTTGAACCAACTATTTTCTTTTGAGCCCTATAAAAACTCTCCCAGCTCTAAGGCAGACAGAACATTGCTGTGAGAGTCTTTCACAGGCCCATGGTATAGAATAAAGATCTGATGTCCTGGAATATCTACTTGCCCAGATGGGACCACCTGTGGCAGACCCAGCTGAAGATCTCACCTTAGGAGCAGCTGCTTGGGCACAAGCATGCCCATGTACAGCCTTGGCTGAAAGCACTGCCTTGGCTCCCAGGGGCTATGTATGCTTTCTCCTACCATCTGGCAGGGAATTATTTTATTATCACAAATACAAGGAACTCGAGCTCAGGGAAGAATGGGAGAGATCCACTGTGGTCTCACAAAAAGAAGTTGAGTGTTTAGCCTGGGCCAAATCTTATTAGCAATAGCAGGGATCTGTGCAAAGATTCTGTTCAACACTCCCAGGGCAGACGCCACATGATAGGAGATGTGTCAACCTTGTCAGGTTAGACAAGAAAAAAACTGGTTCACTTTCGATTTTCTAGCTGTGGAATTGCATACTACTTCTCTTGCTTCCTGCCTCAGTGATAAAGGAGGAACCAATGCCCCAGAAATGTTATGGAGGGGGTTTTTGTTCTTATGTAAGAGCCTGAACCCAAAGTCTTCACACTGAACTACAGCATCATCCCTTATGGCCAGTGAGATAGCTCAGTGGACTAAGCGCTTGCTTAGGTAAGCACAGGGGGCAGGGTTCAATCCCTGCTGTGCCAGCCCCACCCCCCAAATGCACTGAGCCAGCAATGGAATCCAGGTGTGATGGCACATGCTCGTAATCCCAGCACTAGGGAGGCAGAAAACAGGAGGTTCACTAACGAAAAAAGTCATCCCTTTTTGTTTCATTTCAGATTTCTTAGACAGATGATGAGTTGCCTAAGCTGGGCCTGAAGTTTTAGTCTTCCTGCCTCAGAGTGCCAGGCCCACAAGTATTCACCACCATGCCCGGCTTCACAGCTTTAATCTACACTGAAAGGTCTGTGTCTGAAACTAAATGGTAAATCTCACTTTGGTTTGCTTCACATTAGTTTGTGCCTGGACTGTCCTCCAAAGGCTTATGTGTGGAAGTTTTGGTCCCCAGTTAGCAGAACCCTTGGAAGATAGGACCAAGCTGAAAGAAGAATGTCATGCTCTGAGGGACACTCGGGTGCCTCAGCCCTTTCTCTTCCTCATCTCTCCTCTCTCCTTCCTCCCCCTTCCCCTCCCTCCCTGGCCTCCCCTTTCCCCTGACCTCACCTCCCAGTTCTTCCCCTCTCTTCCCCTCTGCTCTCTCTTTGTCTAGCTACAAGAAGTCAGCACCTCTGCTTTACTCCCCTTTCCCCACCATCCTGCTCTGCATCACCACAGCACCAGAAGCAATAGAGCCAGCTGACTGTGGACTGAACCCCTGAATCCATGAGCCAAAGGCAATCTTTCCTCTTTTAAGATTTTTTCATCAGATATTTTATCACAAAACTGACTAATATAACTACATATTTATGAGATATGGTGTGATCGTCCAATACATGTATACAACATATAATGATCAAACCAGGACAACTGATTTCTATCCCCTTAAATAGCTATCAATTCCTTGTATTTGAATACTTTGAACCCCTCTGTTCTAGTTCTTTCCAGAATGTATAATTAATTGCCTAAAACTAACCCTACTGTGCAGAAGAAGAATAGAGCATGTCCCTCATATTTAACTGTACTATAATGCCCTTTTTTTCTGGATTTTTTTTATTCTGAATTCAGTCAGTAGTTCAATTATGAATCCCACATTCCTGGTGGCAATGCCACGCAAAGTGCCATAGACAACAATAAAACCCCCCGTACCAACCAGCCTCATGACAGCCCATTCCCGGTGGCTCTAGACGTAAGTACAAGCTTCCTGGCTCTCATGTCTTCTGTATCCACCTAGAATTGTGTGCATATGGAAGCACATATTATTTTATATAAATTACTTACTTTTCATTTTCCTTTATAATACTATTAGGTCAAATTGGGGGGTGACTTATATAAGTTATAAATTTTATTGTATTTTATTTTGAAGAGTAAAACCAAAAGCACAAACCAATAGCAGAAACAAAGACAGAAACAGGGTAACAAACAACAATAATATGTTACAGATTTTTAAAACAAGAATAGCCAATCAACAATGGTTGCTGCATTACCTAAAGGCAAACTAGAGGCCTTTATAGATAAGTGGATGCAATTAGACCCTGTGCTCATAAGTGAAATGAATCAGGCCCACATGGAAAAGTATCATATTGTCTCCCTAGTGTAAGAACCTGAAAGAATAAATACAACCTGAAAGATAAAATAGAGGCAGTAAAATGGAAAGAAGCTGAACACAAGGATCAAACAATGAAGATGAGAGAAAGGAGAAAAGACAGGAAAAAAGGAAAGGGGAAAAATCATACAAGTATATACACAGCAAAGCTGAGGTAATTGTACTAATAATTTCCCAAGTTTTTATAAAACAGTTAATGTCTAGAATTTTCACTTTGACTAACTCTGTATACTGATATCTGTGATCTAAGCAATTATGTCAAGGACAGCAATGTGTAATCTAAGAACTATGATTAAATGTCTCTCATCTTGGTCTTCTAAACATGTACCACTTCTGATGTCTTGTCTGTTATTATTGCACTTTATTTGAAATTTTAGAGAATAGTCCACAAAACATTATGTTTCAAATTTTAAGAATCATAAAAATATGGTACCAGGAAAAATTATTAAAGAACCTTTCAAAGAATGAAAATAACACCCTGAAAAAATCATAAATGATTTTCAGGTTTTTATTTTTTTTTTTTTATTTTAATTTTATTTTATTTATTTATTTTTTTTGCAGAACCGAGGATCAAACTCAGTCCTTGCGCTTGCCAGGGAAGTGCTTATTCCACTAAGCCATCTCCCCGGCCCCAGATTTTCAGGTTTTTAATAGTCCTTCCCAATATTCTTCCCCACATATGCCTACTTTCTCACAGTCAACATTATATCATTTATCCTCATTTTATGGATGTGTAAACTGAGGCTCAGAGAAGTTAAGCATCCTTCTAGAATTTGTATGTAACTGAACCAAGTGTTTCCCCTAACTTCCATTCTCAACTGAAGTCCACTTTCACTGTAATTCTGAACTTTCGCTGGAGAAAAATGACACTTGGGCAAGAACAATGAACATCAAGGGTTTCTCAGGAAAAGATAACGGGGAATGACGTGGAGATGAAGAAGTGATGGAAAAATGGGAAAGAGATCAGGAACAGAATCAGGGAAAGAGATGGGCCCGGGGAGTGCAGAGCGTAAATGTGAGAAGAAAGAAAAGACAATGAAGGGCAGCGACTGAGAGGAAGGAAAGCAAGGAAGGAGAAGGGAAGAGAGGAAGCAGAGAGGCCAGGAGCTACAGGTAGAGAGAGGGACAGGGGAGTGCCGCGGCGTGCGGGTCTAGTTCCAGCTGCGCTGCCACCTCTGGGGCCGCTTCTCCCTATGGACGGACCTCTATGTTGTTGCTCAGTGTCAAAGCAAAGCCAACCACAGGAATTCCAGAGAAGTCCGAAAGTGTGTTACAAAATGCAAAGGGTCCTTCTCCAGCCTGCTCACGGAGCTCCTCCAGGCACCCTTCGGGTGCTCGGGGCCCACGCGTGAGCGCTTGCGGGTGTCTCGTGGGCCTCTCACACCCCAGCCACCCCGAGGTGTTTTGGAAGAAGAGACTGAGACTCGCCCACCGCCAGGCAGCCCGTGTGCTGTGATTTCTCCATCTCTATTCTCATTCTTGTGGTGTGAGACAGCCCTAGCTGGACCAGGGACATGGAGGAAGCATTTGTCATTGAGGTCCATTGAATTTTATTAGCAATTTTCTCCTTTGTTAGCAATTTCACATTGTATGTTAGCACTTGTTTTCATATCGTATTAGCATTCATCACAAAAGGCTAATCCCATTAGCACTTTTCACATTGGATGAGAAAAAAACAAATAGTCGCATGGCGTCAGTGCCTCCTGCTTCATGGATAGTATTTTCATCTGCTGTTTTCCTGTTTTTTCTGGATCTGCCTCACCTCTCTCTCTGAGATGCCTACAAATAGGGAGAAGCACAGATCTCATCTCTTTAGCCTTGCCACTTATTCCAGAATGAGAATTCTCTTTTCCCAAATATTCATTCATTGTTTTCCTTTCTTTTCCTCTTTCTTCCTTCCTTCTTTCCTTCCTTCCTTCCTTCCTTCCTTCTTCTTTCCTTCCTTCCTTTCTCTCCTTCTTTCATTCTTAATGTTGATATTTCATGAGCTTATACAGTACCTCTGCCAGGTGTTCTGCTAGATGGGAGAGCTCTAATGTTAGACAGACTTTTAAAAAGCAAATAAATGTTTTCCCTGGGTTTCAGGAAAGTATAAACAAATTGCAAGGGAATATTTAAACAAACTTTTAAAGAATATTTTAGAGTTGTTCGTTGTCAATCAAATTGAAATGCCAGTTTTGACGCTTTTCATCTTAATCAGCTCAGAACCTCTGAAGGTCTCTAATGAGCAACAGTCTCTGAGCTCAGTTAGTATTCTTGGCAGAGCCCAAAAGAAATACTCTTGCATTTGCAATATATTTCATAATTCAAGATTTTCCTTAGCCCTGATTTGTTTCTAAATGAGTGTTTCCAAAGTGGTGAGGTTTACAAAGGTAGATACTTAGAGGAAGCATAAGGAGCGAAAAATAGTTTTTACTTTTTAAAAAGAGAGTGTATTGGGAGCTGGGGAGATGGCTCAGTGGAATAAGCACTTCCCTGGCAAGCGCAAGGGCCTGAGCTCAATTCCTGGTTCCCCCCGCCCACCCCCCAAAAAAGAGTGTATTTACCTATATTTCTCCCAGAAAAATTTTTTTTATTTTTTTTTAATTTTATTTATTTATTTATTTATTTTTGTCTTTTTGAGACAGGGTCTCACTATGCAGTTCAGGCTGGCCTTAAGCTCACTTTGTAGCTCAGGCTGGTCTCGAACTCACAACAATCCTCCTGCCTCAGCCTCCCGAGTGCTGGGATTACAAGCATGCGCCACCACGCCCGGCTCTCCCAGAAAAATTGATCACTCTTCACTTACTAGATTTAGGATTATTCAGCAGACAAGCATATGGGCATAATCACAATTTCCAACAAATGTCTCATTAACAATTACAGATTAGAAACCCAGTCTTTGGTCCTGAGCATGTCATCTGCAGGATAGGAAACGGGACTCTGGAAAAGGCAAAACTCCCCACAGGCTATCCTTGTAGCCCTTCTTTTTCTCTAACTTTTTGATCTGCAAACTTAAGAGAAGCTTATTGATATTGTTACCCTAAAACAGGCTGAAGAACTTAACATCAGTGTCTGTCTGAATATCACACACTTTAAACATAACATGGAACAGGTATTTTCCATGAATTGTTGATAGGCTAAGCTTTAAATCCACACAGAGTGTGAAAAAATATTCATTGCCAGTGCTGTAGATAACCCACTACTATTACAGACTACTGGACTATATTAGATTACTTTGCAGAATTCATGGACCCACAATATATGGATGGCAATGGAATACCCATCTCTGACAGAAGTAAACATAAAAGGGGGATATAAATGAAGGACCATTTTATAGTATATATATATATATATATATATATATATATATATATATATATATATACAAAATAGCATGAGTAGACCATTTTTAACTGTTAGTGTTTAGACAAGACATTATGTCTGCATCTTATACTATGAACAACTACTACAAAAACAATATGCAATGTATTAATTATTGTAACTGTCTTACCTGTTTTGAAACTGTCTCATTGCTTCTTTCTCAATAAAATTAATATTTAAAAAATTTTTAAATTAAAAACAATCTCTCCACAGGCACAAAGAGCTCTAATTTGCATGTGAGCAGGATCAGGAGAGAATCTTAAATAATTATCATCAAAGAAAGCTTTCACTATCTGGTAAATTTTATAGGCCTCATCTCATAAGAAATAGATTTGTCAATGCACATAAAGAAAATGCACAACAATTCAAAAGACACTATACTCAATCACAATAATCATAGTAATTTAATTCTGATAAACCAATATATGGACCTTGTGATAAAAGTAATCAACCTTTTTAACCTCAGTGTCCTCAGCTGTAAAACAGAAATCCTATTTGTCCACAATTTTGGTCAAGATGAATAAATGAGATGGTGTGTGTTAAGTACCTGGAACAGAGTAAGTACTTAACAAGATACAAAAGAAGGAAGGATTTTCATGAAAAGGGAAAGTTCGAGAGGAATTGAAGGAGAAGACTCATGGCTCCCCCTACAGCTGCCTCCTGACTCTAAGGAGGGTGCTGTGCTGCGCTGCTCTCCGTGGACTCCCAGGGTGAGCCGCACCCCAGGCTGTAGTGACTGGGCCAGATGTTCCATGCTTTAATAAGCCTTCTCTTCCTTTAAACGTGTTGCCACAAGAATAGTCTCTGCACTGGCATTAGTGGCAAAAGACTGGAGAAAAGAATGAGAAAGGGAATGAAACCCACCCTCCTGTATTCTCACTAAGAAATTATCCTTAGCCTTTGATATATTAAAATTGAAGAGCTGTAAGTGTTGGTTGTCATGGTGATGCTTTGCATGCTGTCCTGTGATTGGTAGTGTAAGTTCACTTTCCTCTGGGTATTGCAGCCTAATTAACTGTTATTTTTGTCAGTGTGGAGGAAGAACCCACACTTGGGGTTTTTGGGTGCGATTGCAGCCCCTGCGGACCTAGTCAATTTTCATAGAATACAAAGACAGAAATGGCTGGGTCCCCATACTCACAGTCTCAGAAAAGTTGCCAATATTTAAGTAAAAGTCAGAAAATATTAGAGGGCTCTTCAACTTCTCTCTGGCAATTGCCATGTCTTTAGCAATTACAAAAGTTATTTGGGCTGCACTGGAAGAATAGAGAAGTAGTTAATCCAAACTGAGAATGAGTCCTTTGTTCCTGGCTCCAGTTCAGTCTTCCTCCCCTGGCAGATACCCAGAAGCTGAGCTCCTGTATTCACTGGGATGTTCAGCATTGCACTTCTTCCCCTACACACAGGGACCGTGTTCTAATAGCACTCAAGTGAGGCTAGCAGGGACATGCGAAAGCTGTCTAATCTAATTCTCCATCTCCACACCCAGCGATGGCATTATTATGCCAGCCAACGTGGTGGATCCAGGCCACTCCCTACAGACCTCCCTGAAAGGAATTCCCTGTCACCACAAGCCTCCTCGCAACCAGAAGACTTGTCTCGATACAATGCACTCCAATTTGTTTGCAATTCTGATTCTTAGGAAAGCTGAAGTTAACTTCAACATTCTCATATGAGTTTTTCTACTCATACACTCTCTCAACTTAAAAAAAAAAAAATTGCTTCCAGTCATGTATTTTTCAGAAACTAAAGAACATTTTCTCTCTAAGAAAGAGGAAAACATACTTTGCATGGCTGATAAGTCAGGCTCCTTTTATGAGGAATTAAGCTTTTCCCGAGGGGCTAGTGTGGGGGGTGCTGATGATTCACTGTACCAAAGACTTACATAGAATAAGGAGCCAGCCACACAGCTGAACAGATTAAAGCACCTGCAAGCAGGCACAGGGTCCTGGGGTTCAATCCCTGGGCCTGCCATGCTGACCCCACCCCTAGGGCACACTAAAATGGCAACTGAGACTGGGTGTGGTGGTGCACGTCTGTAATCCCAGCTCTTGGGAGGCTGTAAACAGGAGGATGACTATAAGTCCAATCTAGTAGTGAGAACTTGAACACCCTATACACTCTTTCCTAAAATACAAAAAAATAAATAAAATAAAATAAAAAATTAAAATTAAAATTAAATTAAATTAAATTTAAAAATAAAAAAAAGACTTACCTTTTTTCCACACAGAAGACTGCTGTGGAAATGAAGTTAATTTGAAAATGGGGAAAAAAATAACAATGGGTCCAGACACCAGATGCGTTGAAATTAATCCTGAGAAGCTGCCATTGATGGCACAGTGAGCATTTAAAAGTTTTGTCTGACTCCTCTGCTCCTTTGCATGCCTTTCATTGGTTTGCAGATTTCTCTACACTGAAGCAGAAACTCAGCACTCTTACCTCCAGCGCTCTTGCATGTCAGCAGAGGCAAGCAACTGAGGCTCCACCAGTGCATTCAAAGCACCTAATACTTTGAAACAGAAGTCGGTTGCCACAGAAGAGTCTTCCCTGAAAGTAGGGGCAGTAGGTATGCTCAGCTTCTAGAGACAGCAAAGGCAGGGATCTTCATGGTAGCACTCCGTGCCCAGACATAGCAACTGGACCAGGCTGTGTGGCCCAGGATAGCCATGGGTGGCAACTCTTCAGCACAGGGCTGCGTGTGACCTCCACAGTATTCCTTGAATGCATGATCTTGGATTCAGGTTCTCTGAACAATCTCCAAGTCTTTGTAATGAATATTCTTCATTAAAAATCTGTGTAGGTGTGTGCACATGTGTGTGTGTACGTATGTATGCATGTTGGGGGAGGAGAGAGAGAGACAGAGAGAGATGAGACTGATGACTGACCCAAGAACATCATTAGAGAGAAAATGCTTATTGGTTCCCTCACACCATGAGTCACACTTCTTATCCATTTGGTCCCTTGCCCAACAGGGTGTTATTAAACCACTATGATCTCAAGCTAATAGTCAAATTTGACAGCCTCTACTTCCTGTAGCTAAGGGTCTTCTCACATCCTGAGAGGCTCGGTTTTATCCTACACTGGACTCAAGCTCTGCTTCTCTCCCAGCCTAGATGTATTGGCTGATAGGTCCCAGTCTGTCCCAGAATCTTGCATATCTGTCTAGATCCATCACCCTAGGACAGGTCTCTGGTGGGGTGGCATAGAAGTGACTGCCCTTGAGCAGAGGCCAATCCTCTGGCACTGTTAATTCTCTAGAATTATGTATGTGCAGACATCCTCCAGCTTTGGAGAGCTGGATGAGCACACGGAAAGAAACCATCCCTGTCAGCTCTCCTCAGACTGAGCTCACAAATGCAGTCAGATCACATGGAGAGAAAACTTTCTCTCAGGTTCTCACAGAGAATAAACTGGTCAAGCATTGACCGTGACTCATCCACATGGATGACACAGACAAAGGATCTACAGAGTAAGGTACAGGATTACAAGATAAACCCTGACTTCACTGACCTCATCAGAAACAAAAGCTACATCTTTTGGTATACAGGTCTTGATCTATCTTGGCCATAACCATCCAGCAGAAAAGTATAAAAATGAGGTATATAAAGCAGGGATATAATAATAAGTTGAGCTGTAAATGGCTATAGTCAACAACTTCTTCAGATAACTCACTATTATTATGGAATGCTGGACTGTATTGGATTGTGTCACTGAGTTCAGACACCTAAATTGGTTTAATGACAATGGAGACCCCATCTTTGACAAGTCTAGACAAAAAAAGGGGTATACAAAGGAAGAATCATGATGTGTGTCTATAAACAGTACAGTTAGGATAAATATGCCATGCTTCTGCATAATTCTATGAGAAGTAAGATTTGCATTAATAGTGGTTGGACAAGATATTATGTCAACTTCTAGTACTATGGACAACCACTAGGAAAATAACAAGATAGAAAATATTAATTATTGAATCTGTGATATAATTCAGATATAAAAATAAGATAAGTAAATAGCTACACTCTCTTAATTCACTGATTAGAGACATCTGCTATAACAATGTCTATAAGTATAATATGTATGTACCTTGTATGATACCAAAACATTACAAAAACAGTTTGTAATGTATTAATTTATTGAATCTGTCCTGTTAATTTGTCTTGAAACTGTCTCATTGCTATTTGTTCTTCAATAAAATAAAAAATAAAAAAAATACAAACGCAGTCAGACATTAGGGATGATGTGGAAGAAAGGAGATGAAGGAGTTCTCAAAACATGGAAACACTGATCAAGACCATGGTCTCTGTAGAAGCAGACCCAGAGGTGCCTGTCACAGTAACGTGCTGTAACATTCTCTCCCACACTAAACCAGCCAGTGGTGCTTTTTCTGGCAGCTACATGAACTGATGCAGAAGAGTTCAGCTCCTTGCTATTGTCAGTAAAGTTTTATCAACACACACTCATTTATTTACATTCTGTCTATAGCTGTTTTTGCATTGCAATGGAAGAGCTGACAGCCTAGAATACTGAGTACGGGTGTCCTTAGAGAACGTGTTTCTTGACCTTGGTCTATGGCATTGCTACTCAGCGATAGGCTCAGCAGTAGCAGCATCTAACAGCACATTAATTAATGAAAAGGGTCAACCCTAACCCAGATCAGAACCTCCTTGCAGAGGTGGAGGAACAAGAACTGGAGTTTTACCAAACTCTTCAGATGATACTCGTGCACTTCTGAGAAGCATTGTTTGAGAAATCTGTTCCTCACATTGCATGGAACTCTGTCAGCTTAGAGAGTGTATTGCTTCTAGTTTTCCCCTGAAACAATCCAAAACAAATATAATACCTGGCTCCTATAATGCTCCTTAAGAAATCTAAAGGGCTTGTTATTCTCTGGGCATCTTTTATTCTCCTGGATAGACTCATTTCCTACAAATGGTCTTCATTTAGCCCTCCATTACTTCCACTGCAACATCTAAGATCCTTATCAGTGCTCTCACCGTGGGGCCTGATCTCTAAAGTAGAAGATGTGTTTGGAGGATCAACATGATTACACTCCAGTCAGTAAACAGTAGGGTGCTTAACCACTGGAACCTTGGAATCAGACAGGTGGATGTATCCCCTGGCCTTGCTCCATTACAGGCATGTGACCTTGGCTAAGTTACTTAATCTCTCCCAGACTGTGAAAGGAGCATAATAATAACAGTGTCCACCCAATAGGGTCATTATAAGAGTTAAATGCACAAATACCTGCTCCCGATAGATGTTCACAGTGATGTTATTATTAACCAGTGGCCCATCATAAACATTAACCTGGATAGTGAGAGTTGTGCATGAGCTGAAAAGAGAATGGGAAATGGTCATCTTCATTTGTACACGAGGCTTTGTCTATAGTCACACCATCTTATAAAGGACAGCATTGTTTTTCTGTGTTCGCTAACAGCTCTCAGCTTTCTTACTATGATTTAAGATTTTCAAACCATAGCTTGTTCTATTGCCCTTCCTTCTCTGGTTGTCACTTAGCATTTTCAGTGACATCTAACAGTTCAATAGTCATTAAGTTCCTACCATGTGTCAGGCACTGTAGTACGCTCCTAGAAGATAGAGACAAGCAAGATGAGTTTATTCTTGACACTACCTTAATATAGAGCAGTGCTTAGCAAATGATACTTTTCTGGAAGTGAGGTCTTAGGCAGAATGCAGAAATTCCAGTAAGAGTTCTGGAAAAGCAGATGGCCAGCACAAGACAGGAGAGGTCTGGGCTCTACTCACTGATCTTCCTCCTGAACTCAACCTCCCATCCATATTAAGGATGTGCAGGAATCCTCCAGGAACCTTAGGTGCCTGCAGAACAAAAAGGAAGACTACTGTGCTGTATGTTCCAGAATATGGGAATCAGAAGGAACTGGGCTTTTAACACATTGCTTGCTAAATGGTCTGTCTGTTTGTCTGTCTGTTTGCCTGTCTGCCTGTCTGTCTCTCTCTCTCTTTCTTTCTTTCTCTCTCTCTCTCAAAGAGTTGAAGGGAAATTTCTCAGATTCTTCTTCGATTCTGTGTTTCTGTTTCTGAGCAAACATCTCCAACAGACTCCTCTTTTCCCTTCATCGTGTGCCACCTTCTGTGCTCGCCTCCAGCTACTCTTTCCTCTGTAACCCTCACACAGCAGAGCTAGGAGATGCAGAGCCTTCACTCATGCAGGGCTTCTGCTCACAGCCCCTGAGTGTCCCCCAAGATGCCATGACCTCCCTCCTACATCCACACCACCACATTGAGGTGGTGCTAACTTCATTTACAACTTCAAGAGGGACCGTGGGACTCACCCTGGCCAAAGTGCCTATGGTTTCTCTGGCCTCAGTAATTGATGGTTTCAGCAAATGACACAATCAAAGCAAATCAATAAGGAGAAGGGTGGAGGTTTTCTGTTAGGTGGAAATAACCCAGGTTCTCCCAGAAGATGACATAGAGAAGGGAAGGGTTCCATAGGAATACATTTTCAGAACCTGCCAACACTGCATCCCACAGATAGGAGGGGCTGAAGGAAGTCATGCAGCCTGATTCTCTGGTCTAACTGAGGTCATTCACTGGAGTTCTGTTTGTTCAAGATTTGCTTAGCATCTTTAAAAAGACAACTCTCCCCAACATGAAATCTATAATAGTGCAGTAGCAAAGACAGTGAGATCAAGCAAGCCTAGTTCCCACCCCTCCTGCCTCCACCATCTCAGGTTAAGTGACCTAACCTCTCAGCATCAGTTTCACCATCACTACATTGCCAACATTAAGCACTTTTGCCATTGGTCTTGAGAATTTAATCACAGCTTGAAGGTAACATGTTTCATCACAGTGCCTGGAACCTAGCAGACACTCTAAAACACCTTGCACTTTATGACAGTTCCATTTACAATTTTTCTACTTTACTACAGTATAAAGTCAGTCACCAAAATCCTGCTGTGCATGCTGAGTTCGGAGATTCTCTGTCCATGCTGGGCGGAAGGAGTGTGGTGCAGCTCCCCAGCTACCCCATGATCTTGAAGGCCAATGGCTGATGCCGTGCAATGCACTGCAGTGCTAAGCTAGGATGCTGGGCAGGTCAAGCGTACTGTTTCCTATTACACGTTTTCAGCTTACAGTGGCTTATCAGACCACATCCTCATCATAAATCAAGGAGCATGTGTGTAAGTTCAATAAAAGAAACAGCTGAAGCACATAGGTATCCGCCTCTAGAAGAGGGTGATTTCCATGGGTTTTGAAAGAAAGCTGCAGTAGGCAGGGGAACTGAAAGTCAGTTTATTCTACTATTCATAAAAGAAAAGGGATTGGGGTGGTGAAGGACAGTGATGACAAGAATATAGAACTTTAAGAAATGGCTTAAGACTTAGCCTTAAAAGAGCTGCCACTGCTTGACAGGAGCCATTTTAGGCTTGACTGTCAATGCTGACAAGCTGAAAGTGGCCGTCTTTGCAGACAGACCAGTCATGGAGCTATCACATTACCATACTCTAAATTAGCATTCTCACATGAAGCTGATCTTGAAATGCAGCTCAAATCAATTCCACCCTCCCTCTGCAGCCGTGGCTTGCAGTTAGTGCCCTCTGATTCTTAGTGAGCAACCCAAGAACCCACGTGGCCTCCATGATATTTTTGTTGTCGGGGGGTGGTGGGGGTGGAGATATTCTGTTTATCCTCCAGTAATAGCCAGAAACCATGGTGCTGCTTGTGCTGCCCAGTCGGCTCTTTGTTTTTGGCATTGTTTGTTTATTCCTGGTCATTATTAATGGCTTCTGTAGTAAACTCAAGCTGTGTTTGAAGTCTCACCACCTTTCATTTCTCCTCTGCTCTGAAGGGAACTGCTATGAACGGCCCACCAGTAGAAGACATCTTCCTTTCTCTATCATTTTATGCCACATTACAGCAGAAGTTTGCATGACTCCAAAGGATGCTTTTGACTTTAAAGTTCTTGTGATCTATTTGTGCAGTACACTTGTTAAATTAGAAATTCATTTGTCACTCCCAGATAATAATGTTCAGAATGGTACTTCCTGCATGAATCATTATCTTCAGCCTGGAGTTCTACTTATGAATATGCATGAGTGGAGAGATAGAGAAGAAAGATGTGTACAACCTGTTTCCTGGAGGAGCCTCAGATGTTTCAGCTTGGAGTTCTGAGTTTGAGCTTCTAGAGCCAAGCCCGGGAAAAACTTTGCACCCACAGCTTGGCCAGCCTTCTCCAAACACATCTGTTCACAGTAGGGTCAGGCACAGTGGGGAGCCCCTGTGGCAGAGAGATGCTGCTACCTGTCCATTCATGAGATGTAAAATGAATTCCAGAATGCAGCAGAGGGTTAAGAGGCATCAGACATGGACATGGCCTCACAGTCTCCTTCAGCAGTCCCAGCTGGAGAATCAATAAACCATGTGGCATGCCTGCTGTCTCTCCCTCCAGGAAGCAGGAGTGATAATCAGGAATCTGAAGAGCTATTAATGTCAAAAAGAAACAAGTGCTGTAGACTGGATGCAGTGAAGGTAAGTGAAAGAAGCTACTCCCCAACGAGTGGTTGAATGTCAAATAAAGGAAAGGCAAGGATGCGTGGCTGTAGCCTGGGAAGCCTTGGAGTTTTGCACCAACTTGGCCACACCTGGGTGATATCATTGTCATCCGCTTCTTCGAGGTCTAGACTTCAGTCTGAAGGGTGGAACTGTTTCCAGCTGCAGACAGCTGGAGATCCTTCAGGGCCTCTTCTCCAGTTTGAGGTTTCATATTTGATCAAAGCTTGTCGACATTGAAATTCTTTGGTAACCATATGCAGAGATCAAAAGAGATCATACTTATTGATCAGCTACTCTACTCTGGCACTGCAGCTAATATTGTAGTTGTTCATGGGGAAGTGTTCTTTAAGCATACGAATGCTCCCCTTCTGTATCCATTGCCTTGGGGAGCATTGGAATGGTTACGAGAGAAACTCAAGAAGAGGAAACTTTTGACTTCAAAACTAGGCTCTTATGCCCCAGAGCAAGACAAGTCTTAATCAAGGACTTATTGAGAAAGAAAGCTATGTTTCTGAATTCTAAAATAATTCTGAGGCAACCCTTGGAGGACTGAACATAGAAACATAGTACGAGCTGTAAGATAGAGAAATACAGGGAGAATTTCCTCCACTGAAGTTGAAGAGGAGTACTTCTATCTCTGAGCTGATGGAGAAGGGCATAGAGGAAAACTCCGGGTTCACTTACATTGAACCAGATGTTGAATTTCCCTCCTTTTAGGACAGAATCATATTCCATCATGTGAATAGACTATGTATTACCTTTGCATCCTGGTTATAAAATACCTGAGACAAGAAATCTAAATGAGTAGAGCCAGCAAGACAGCTTAGAAGACTAAGTACCTGCTTAGACAAGCATTGGGACAAGGGTTTGACTGAGCTGGTGGTGCATGCCTGTAATCCCAGTGCTAAGGAGGCTGAAAATAGGAGGATCACTGCAAGTCCAAGCTGCATAGTGAGACTCTGTACAAAATGCATTAAAAAAAAAAAAAAAAGAAATCTCAATGAGTAAATGTTTATTTTCACTCTTGTTTTCTGAGCTTTTGGTCCATTACTCCTTGGTCCCATCAATTTGGGCCTGTGATAAGGCAGAGCATCATAGTGTAGATCGTGTGGTGGATCAACATACTCACCTCATGATGACCAGGAAAAAAGACAAGAGAGGAACAGGCCACCCAGCAATGCATACCTCAAGGGAAGACCACCACTTGCAACTCCCCCCAGTTAAGCCCAACCTCCTAAAGCTCTCCTGCAACTTCCGCAGGACACCATCTGGGGACCAGACACTTAACACATGCACACTTTGGAGACACTTAACATCCAAGCCATAATGAGCCCCCTACCACAGATCTGCCCATCTGTCAGAGGGTGCTCTGCTGCTCCCCAGGTCTGGGGGCAGTGACCAACACTGCCGCCTTTGAAAGCATCATGTCATCTTAAGCTGAAAAAGGATGCAACTGCCGCACTGTGCATCAGGATAGGCTTAGCTTAATGAATGTTTCAACTTTTTAAAAATTATTGCAATAAAAATGCATTGCTATTCATCATGCTCAAATGCTCCCTCTTGCTTTAACACACTTATCCTATTATTCTCACGGTTTGGTGGAAGTCCTCTTTTGTGAGTGTCTTTAGGAGGTATGGTCACAAATATGGTAAATGCTACTGCTGAGGGCCATCCAACAGGCAGGCAGGCTCACAGAGACATCACCACATGCTGTCATGCACTTTGCTCCTCAGATCTGGCACCTTCGCCTTCTAGCCCTTCCTCACACCCAAAATGACCATGAAGGTAAATATTTTTAATTTATTCAGGACTTTGAGGCAACCATGACAGTGCAGCACTAATGCAAGAGGGCTTCCAGAGCTGCTTCAGAAAGTGGGAGGGATAGCGGGATGAGTGTGTGCAAAGTCAGGAAGACTGGGGGCGATTACTGGCAGGGAGCCTTTGTAAATTTTTAAAAAGTAAATGTTCCCTGGATTTTGAGAAAACTTTTCATATTTATTGGCCTGTAATAGTCTATTTTGTCTTTTATTCTCCCAAGATAAACTCTAAAGAACCACTCAGTTCAAAGGAAGAAAGACAAGCACAGAAGTTGTTGAAGTCTACAATGAGAAGAACCTTGTTGAAAATAATGCAGAATGTTACTGCAAGCTTGATGGAAGTGCAGAGGAGAAGCACCCCATTTGCTAAATAGAAATTAGAAAGCTTCAAAGCAGAAGTAATATTATAAGTGACAACAGGCACTGCATCTTAAATATTTAAAGTGTAGTCCATGGTTCTTGTATTATTAGTCCATTTTCTGTTGCTAGGAAAAAATTCCCAAGGTTTGGTGGCACTTTGCAAAGAAAGGAGGTACATTTAGCTTCAAGTTCAGGAGGGGAGGCTCAAAAGCACAGGTTGGCATTTGTTCAACTCTTGCTAGGACCTCATGGCAGAGGAGGTAACCATGGTGAGAACACATTGAGGAGCAGCTTCAGAAAGAAACCAGACATATTAGGAGGACAGGCTTGCTCTTTTTAAGCAATCTAATCTCATGAACTAACCAGAATCCCAAGAGAACCATATTGATCTTTCACAATGCAGCACCTCTAATGTCCTAAAATTTCCTCCTAGCCTCCACTTCACAAATGTTCCACCACCTCGCCACACCCCCATGCTAGAAGCCAAGCTGCCAACATGTAAAGCTTTGAGGGGCATACACTCATCCCCCATCACGGGAGGGCCACTACATTAGCATCACCTAGAAACCCCTGGTAATGCAGAACATCAGGCCTCACCTCAGACCTGCTGAGTCAGCCACATCACTGAGTGATGATACGATGTTCAAGCTCGGGGACCAATAACCAAGTGGACGCCCTACGATTAGGCAAAGACACACTTACCTAATAGTTGGAAGGAAAGGTTTGTTTAGCTCACAGTTTGTGAAGGTTTCGGTCTCGGCAGGCTCAGAGGCAGAGTGGCACATGGCAGAGAGCAGCAGCAAACAGCAGAAAGCAAAGGGCAGGGCAGCAGCTGTGGCTCCTAGCCAGCCTCTTTCCCCTCCTTATATATAAACAAGTTACTCTGGGCTGGGAGTAGAACTCACACAATGTGCATGCCATCCTCTTGGGCAGGATGAGGGTATTTACAAGCTAAGAACCCTGCTCTCTGCTGGGTCAATTAACTGGACTTCTAAACTTCTCAAGTTGACACAATGTATCAAACTACCACTAACTTTCCAGAACATAAACTATAAGCACCTGGAGATACAAATGCACAAATTATGGAAATCAGATTTTCCTCTAAATCAAGTCTTATAGTGTTTAAATTATACTTAGAAACATCAGGTAAGCTCACCTTCTGAAGAAAACAATACAGTGCCCAGCCAGAGACACTGCTGAAGCACTAAAAAGAACCAAAGTAGACGCTTTGGCTTGAGGGCAAGACAAAGAAGAATGCAAGAGACAGATGGGGCACAGGCCAAAAGGACAGACAGACATAAAAGAAGGATGGGACAGATGAAGAGAAAAATAGAGAAGATAGGGAAGAAGCAGAAGGGAGCGAGTTCCAGGAGAGAGAAATAGAGTTCATGTAGAGACATTCACAGAGAAAAAAAAAAACAAAAGGAAGAGATGAAAGAAGGAGAAAACTGCAGGAGAACTCAGGAAGTGTCACAGTTACTCTTCTGGCATTGCTGGGACAAATACCTGACCCCCAAATATCCCCAAGTAAGGAAAGGCTTACTTAGCTCACAGTTACCGGAAAGTTCAGTCCATTCTCAGCTGGGTCCAAAGCAGAGTGGGTCAAGGCAGAGAGCAGCAGTTCATGATGGCAGCAAAGAGCAGAAAAAAAAACAGGAGGGACAGGAGCCCAGGCAGCTAGCTGGCCTCTCTCCCCTCCTTACATTATAATGCAAATTACATGCCCCAGGATAGGTACAGAGTCCACACCCACAATAATTGATCAGAACACCAGGAGCCACCCCTTGACTCATGAGGCTTTGGGGAATACTCACATACAAACCATGACAATTAGATTAGAGAAGAGAGAGTGAAGGAGAGGTTAGAGCAGGAGGACAAGAGGTGGGATAGGATAAGAAAACAATGGGCTCTATAAAGAGAAGAGGTCTGCTTAGCTCAAGCCTTAGGCTCTGGGCTAAGCAGATTTCTCTGTGTCCCTCCCTGATTGGCCCCTGGCAGTTCAGGGCCACCCAAAAGCATAGCACTCCAGCAGGGTTTCTGCACTGATCTTTTCATTTCTTTGTTCTCTTGTGTTTCTGTTCTCCTGCAAATCCCTCCCCTCCTCCTTTTATTTCTTTCCTGCTCTCTCCTGCCTGTCAACACTGTTTTAAACATGATAGACCACATTAGTAGAATGATGAATAAAATTCATACAATTTTCTCGATGTATGAAATGCAGCATTAAAAAATTAGTATCATTTCACGATTTTAAAAAATTACCAATAATATGCAACATAATAACCATTATTGGTTTCCTATCATCTTGTTTTGAAATTCTCTGTAGATTTTCATGTTTCTGTAAAATTTTTATTCTTTTCAAAATAAAAGAAAAACTTTCAACAAAGTAGGGGCAAAAGGAATGTATATCAACATAAAGGATATATATTACAAGACTGCAGCCAACATCATACTGGAAAAGGAAAGGTTTTTCTCTTAGATCAAGAATAAGAAAAGGCTGACTACTCCTACCACTTCTATTTGATATAGTACAGGAAGCTCTTGCCAGAGCAATGCATAAGAGAAACAAATAAAAAACACCTGCCTTTTGAGGATTTTCCACACTGATTATCACAATGGTTGCACCAATCTACACTACCAACAGTGGAGAAGTGCTCCTTTTCCCCCAAAACTCCACCACCATTTGTTATTGAGTCATTTCTTGATGACAGCCATTCTCTCTGGAGATGAAATCTCAGCATTGTTTTCATTTGCATCTCTTGAATGAACAGTGCCTGTCTGGCAAGTACAAGGACCCAGGCTCAATCCCCACATTTTTCATATATTTATTTGCTATTACTACTTCTTTATCTGAGGAGTGACTATGCATTTGAGATGCTCATTTTTTTGTTAGTCTTCACATCTGATTTTTTGAGGAGTTCTTTATATTTACTAGTAGTAGACCTTTGTCCAAGACATGCCGGGCAAATGATTCCCACACAGTGTTATCTCTTCACTTGGTAATAGTTTCTTCTGCTGTCCAAAAACTTTTTGATGAGATTTCAGTTTTTTATTCTTTGTGATAGCTGATGTCAGATCAAAGTTCTGTTCATGAAATCTTTGCCTGCGCCAATGTGTTCAAGAGTTCCACCTGTCCTCTCCTCCACTAGATTTAGTATCTCTATTTTAATAGTCATTTAGACTCTTTCCAAGATTTAACTGTTATCAAACAATGCTGCCATAAACACGGGGGTACGAATACCACTGCAGTATGCTTTTAAATCTTTTGGAAAGACACCAAGAAGGGAAACAGCAGGGAATGGAACAGAGTAAAAGATGCAAAAACAACTCTTAGATCTTTGATCCACCTTAATTTTAGTTGAGCGCATAGTAAAAGATATGGGTCTAGTTGTAACCTTCAGCATGTGGAAAGCCAGTTTTTCCAACACCATTAATTAAAGAGGCTATCTTTCTTCCATGTTGAGTTCCTTTGTCAAAGATAAGGTAGCTGAGTATGTTTGCAGTTGGTTTTGCATCTTCTAATCTGTTTCATTCCCTGCTATTTCCCTTCTCATCTTTCCAAAAGATTTAAAAGCATACCACAATGGTAACTGTACACCCCTGTTTATATCAGGAAAGCTTATAACAGTTAAATTTTGGAAGCAGTCTAAATGCCTGTCAGCTGATGAATGGATAGAGAAGATGTGAGGGTTTTTACACAGTGGAGTAGCACTCTGCCATAAAGAAGCATAAGCTTGAGACATTTTGGGCTGCATGGATGGATCTTGAGACCAAGTGAAAGTATGGTCACAGAAGGCAGGAGGGCAGCAAAGCAGCGAAGTAGCAAGAAGCTGTCTTTCTGTCTTTCATAGGCTATCCAGCTACCTGCCCTTGGGGTAAGTGGCACTCACACCCAGGGTAGCACTCACACCCTTAATCCTAGCATTACACTAAAAATAAATCCCAACATCACATCCTTAATCCCAGCATCATCCACTCTAGATCCAACCAACTCTAAAAGCAATACCAGAATCTAAATTGGAAAGAAAAAATAAAACAACAAAATTATCCCTAATTTAGATGACATGATCTTATATATAGAAAGCTCTAAAGAGTTTACAAAAAAGCTATAGGAACTAATAAATCAGTTCAGAAGCACTGCAAAATACAAAATCAACATTCAGATATTAGCAGTAGAAACACAATGAAAAATAAATCAAGAAGATATCTAACATATAATAACAACTAAAAAGTGAAATACATAGTAACAAATTTAGTAAAGAAGCTGAAAAACATATACACTAAAAAATAGGAAACCTCGAGGAAAAAAATTAATAATACCCAAGTAAAAGGAAAGACTTCCTCTATTCAGAGATTAGAAGAACTGATAGAATCAAAATGTTACTCAAACTAGTGTATAGATTCAATCTCTATCTAAATTCTAAAGGCATCTTCCCCAGGAGTTGAGAACAACTTCAAATTTACTGGAATCACAAAAGATCCCAAGTAGTCAATGTCATCTTGAGCAAAAAAAATAATAAACTGCACCATTCCACTGCATGATGTCAAAATTCATCACAAAGGCACAGCAACCAGATCCCTATGGTACTTGTCCAAAAGCAAACTGATGGACCAATGGAAGGAATGAGAGAGCCCAGAAAAAAAATTATGCATTTACAGTCAGCAAACTTTAACAAAGGTGAGAAGAATACACAACAGGGAAGAGATAGTCTCTTTGATTATGTTACAACAACTGGATATCCACCTAGAGAACAGAGAAGCCAGGTCCTCATCTCATACTATATGCAAAAATCAACGTGAATTATACACAAAATCACAACACCTGCGACACTAGAAAAAAATAGAGGAAACCTTCCAGACATTGGCCTAGTCGATCATTGCTTGGATATGACTCCAAGAAATAGGTAGCAAGAGCAAAAATAAACAGAGGGTATTGCAATTGCATCAAACTAAAAAGCTTGTGCACAGCAAACAAAATAATCAGCAGAATAAAGACATGGGCTTCAGAATGGGAGAAAATACTTGCAAACTATACAACTGATAAAAAGTTAACATTACAGAGTATATAAGCACTAAAATAACTCAACATCCAGAAAAACCACCCAATTAAAATAGGTGAATGACCTGAAGAGATGATTGTGTAAAGAAAACATGAATCAGCCAGCAGGTAAGTGAAAAACATGTTCAACATCATCAACCATCTAGGAAACATGAATAAAAACCACAATGAATGAGAAGTATCACTTCATACCTTTTACAATAACTATTATCAAAAGGACAAAAGATATGAAATGCTGACAGGAATGTGGAGAGCAGGGCTGGGGAGTTGGTCAGTGGTCTAATCTTCCGCCTGCCCAGCACAAAGACCTGGGTTCAACCCCCAGAACCACATGCCATGCCAGGCACACCATGCTGGTCCCCAAAACTGGGCGTGGTGGTGCACACCTGCAATTCCTGCACCCGGAAAGCCCTGAGTCTGAGCTGCATAAAGAGACCCTGTACCAAATAAAAAGTAAATCAAATCTTAAAAAAGAATGTGGAGAACATGAAACCTGTGTAGACTGTTGGTGAAAATGCAGATTAGTACAATCATTGTAGAAAATGGTATAGGGATTCCTCAAAACATTTCCACATGATCCTACCATCTCACCTTTGAAACTGAAGAGAACCGCAGCACTCACATGTTCATAGAGGAATCATTAGCAATAGCTAAGATAAGCAATCAACCTGTGTCCATTAGTGTTGGTGTGGACAAGGAAAGTGTCCCAGATGATGAAATACCATTCAGTCATTAAAAGGAAAAATTCTGTCATCTGTAACATGGATGAACCTCAAGGCATTATTGTCAGTGAAATAGGTCCAGTATTGAAAATCACACAAGCTCGCTCACATGGAACCTACAAATGCTGAGCTGACAGGAGATGAGGTTGGAAGGGTGGGTACCAGAAAACAGGAGGAAGTGAGAACTGGTGAAAGGTTGCTCAGTGGGTGCTAGTGTACCCTACGTAGGAGCAAGAAATGCAGTGAGCTACGGTGCCCTGCGGTGACTGCACATTACTGTATTTTACTGTGCACTTCAGAGAGCCAGAAAAAAGGATTTTAAGAGAATTTCACAGATCATAGAGGAAGGATAAACATTTGCAATCAGTATATTAAAATTTTAAAAATATTATATGATGTATAGTCACATCAATACATCACATGTCCTCTTTAATGCATTTTATATATCAGCTAAAATAAATTTAATTATGAAACTTTTATAACGTAAGTTTTTTGTTTAACAAATGGATAGACTAGGTAAGTTCTAGAAATCTAGCATATAGCATAAAGACTACAGTTAACAGTCATATATAATTGCTTGAAAATTGCCAAATGAGTTCACTGTAAGCATTCTTGTAAAAAAAAAATAGGTGTGAGAGGTGAAGGGTAAGTTAATGACTTGATTACAGTAAAGATTTCACAATTATATATATGAAACTACAAGATACAGTATAAATATTTGCAATTTTTATTTCTAAATTAAATTTTAATAAAGTTGGAAAAAGAAGTCATGAACATATGCATATTTGCAATAATTGCTCATAATATTTATCAATTCATGCACAAAATGCTTTTTGTACATTATTCTAATTAACCCCTACTTGACCCTTTGGGTGTGAAACTATTATTTTCTTCATCTTACAGTTGAGAAAATTGAAATTCAGAAAGATTAAGTAAACGGTCAAGATTAAGAAATAGAGCAGGCCAGATAGCTAAGCAGATTAAAGCGCCTGCTTAA
>PVKA01003426.1:0-110028 GCA_004027165.1 Ctenomys sociabilis
CTGGAAACCTTAGCCCATTGAGACAGCTTCCCATACAGGAAGTGATGGAGAATTATTGCAAATATTTAAAAATATTATGGTCCCAAGGTGTATTCACTTTCTTTCAAATAACTTGCTTATTTTTCTCTACAGAAAGAGAAGGACACAGAAAGGAGAGAGGGAAAGTTAAGGGGATGAAGAAATAATGAGAACATTATATACATTCACCAACTTCTCACTAGGAATTATCATGGACTGCATGCAACATATAAAATCTGAGTTTTATCCTAGGCATCATCTCACTATAAAGCAAATGAATGACTCACTTTCAATGGAAGAGGTCCTGTCTTTGTTCTCATGACAGTAGGATAGCGAAGACAAGTATTCCTGGAGTATCAAGTTCCAGGCCACCACATATCCCATTCACAGTCTCTTTTAGTCAGAAGTTGGATGAATGTGACGAATTATTTCAAAGAAATCTCACCAATTTAAAGTCATGTAAATTCAGAAGTATACTTCAGTGTGGTAAAAATTTAACACTGATGGTATTTGTCTCATTTACTCTTCTCTTGCTATGGGACAAATACCCAACACCCAAAATGAAAGAAGGAAAGTTTTATTTAGCTAACAGTTACTGGAGGTTTCAGTCCATACTTGGATGGCTCCAAGGCAGAGCTGCACATGGCAGAGAGCAGCCTTCCATGGTGGCTGCAAACAGCAAGAGAGCCAAATGGAGAAGAGCAGCAGCTCAAGCTTCTTTTCCCTCCTTACATTGAAATGAAAAAGTATTACTTATTGTAACTGTAGTATTAACCTGTTTTGAAACTGTCTCATTGCTATTTGTTTCTCAATAAAGTTAATTTAAAAAAAAAAAGAACTATCACAGTAAAAGACAAATTGCTATGAATCCTTTTCAAAATTCTCCTCCTGCCTTTGAGTACACTTATCCTATCATTCCTACCGACTCTGAAGCAGGTTTAGAAAGTCCTCTTTCCTGAGTTTTTGGTTGTGCTTTCATGGACTTCTTCACGTCCTCAGTTGAGTTAAAACATTTCCTCTAGGGGGAGATGGCTCAGTGGAATAAGCGCTTCCCTGGTAAGCACAAGGGCCTGAGTTCAATCCCCTGTTCCACCAAAAAAAAAAAAAAAAATTCCTCTTCATAGTCATTCTGCAGAGCCAGAAATCTCAAAGTGCTTGATCTTGTGCATACAGTGGAGGACACTGTAATGTTTTTAACTAACAAAAATTGTCATAAGCATTTTGAATTCATTCATAGCATCCACACAGGCACAAGAAGACACTCATTGGGGGCCTGCCCATTAGCTCAGTGGCTTAAGTGCCTGCTTCACTTAACTTGAGCTCAGGGTCCTGGAGGTTGGAAATCTACTAACTTGGTGCTGGTGTCTGCTTGTCTTCTTGGAAGGGTCCTGTGCTGCTTCACCTGATGACACAGAGAGGAAGAGCTGATCGGTATGTGCTGAATAGAAGAAGTGTCCTGGGAGGTCAGCCCCATTCAGGAGAGTAAAGCACTAATCCACTCCCAAACTTCCTCCCACATAACCCAACCTCTTCCTTAGCTCCCACCTCTCCAACCTGCTGCCTCAATGTGATGGCTTAGGTCCAAATTGTTTCCTCAAAGTCTCACGTGTGTGGAAGATGATTGGATGGTGGGGGCACTGTACTTACAATGGGTTCATCCAAGGAGGAGCTCCTAGCTGGGTGTGCAATGGGGAGGAGGGGCTTGGCTGGAGGCGATAAAAAGAGGTGTGACCTGAAAGAGTAGTTTTGTTCTGGCTCCTCCTTTCTATGTGCTTCTGGTGAACTGCTTTGGGGTGAGCACTCTTTCTCTTCCAGGGCTTTCCACTAAGCCATTGGTGCCTTGGAGCCAACCAACCATGGATGAATACATTAAAAATTATAAACCAAATAAGATTCTCCTCCTTTGAGCTGCAACTGTTGGGAATTTTTGTCCCAGTGACAAAAAAGTGGCTAAGACATCAAGGATTTTAGCCTCAGTACCAGTACTGGTGAAGACAGGTTGCATTCAGATCAGGGGAAGTTGGAGAAAAAGAAAATAGGCAATAATTGCAAAAGTCACAAGCATTTACACCACTACAATCAGAGTGAACCATGCCCATGGGGGCCGGCTCTGGCCTGGGCAGTGAGGATGTGGCCACCCAAGTCTTCTCTGCTCCTCAATCATGTCACACTCTGGCTCTCTACTGGTTTGCAAAATCTTGCCAAGCAAGTGCAGTGACCTTAAATAGTCTTTTTCACCTTTCTGTGATCTGGATTATTTTCTCTGTATAACAAAATCTTGAGCAGCACAGATCTCCTGGGCTGCTGTGAGCTCTTCTAATTAGCACTGTGTGGGGCTGGGAGACTGAGACCCTGGCATGCTCCCATATGTGGCCAATGTTGTTCACTCAAACCTTGAATTGTTACGGGTCTCCTCATGTCACAGGAGTAAACTGTACAACAAGAGGCTGAATAAGTCAGAGAAGAGGAACTGGGGCAACTGGAATGAAACCAAAGGTACCCAGCTGAGACTTGAACCCAAGAGTCTGGCTCCAGTGCTGTCTTAAATTTTTTGGCCTCAGATTCTCCGGTTGTTCTTGGTGTTTCATCAGCTGTTTTCATTTCTAAGTTCATAAGCTTCTACTTTCATTCTCTTTCATTCCCGTTATAAGCACTTGTCAAGTTGGTAAAGGTGTCTTTTAAAGGCATTAATTACTGCTTAAGTTTCTTCTCTGTTCCTAGTTTATTTCTCTGTGTTGTATGCATTTCTTTCATGTCTGATCTATGCATCTTTGCATGTTTGTGGACATTTTAGGTTGTGAAAATCTCCACAATAATTTTATTAAACTTGCTATTTGAAGAAATCACTTTCCCTTGGAGAATGGTCTGGCCTGAATCCACACATTTTGGTAGAGGATCTGTGTTTTAATTGTTTGTGTAAATTCTTTCATTTTCTTTGAATTTCCTCCCAGCCTCCTTGATACTTCAGAGACTATTTTTAGATTCTGTGTGGTTAGGTAATTTTAGGTCTTGTTTTTCTCTGGTTATTTTCAATATTATTGTTGAAGGCACAAAATGGAGGATTTATTTTTCTCTTGGCATGCTCTGAGCCATCGTTGGCTGCTTGGAAAGTTCTGTCGAGCACACTTAGCCTCTCACAGAACCCCTTGCTTAGACATCAGTGGCCTTCCCCCTGATCCCACTCCCAGTGGTTCTTGCCCAACCGCACTGAGCTCCTTGAAGCATGCATTGCAACCTTGGGCACAAAGGGCAGTGGTAACTCTGGAGGCAAGGCTGGACACCAAGGGGCAAAGACACACTTGTGGACACTGGGGATACTGAGAAAGGTTGCAACCATGGTGCTCAGTTCCTCCATTTGGGTAAACAGAAACACCCAGGTCAACTGCAACACAGAAACCAGTTGTACTGGTGTGTTTTCTACTAGTGCACTGGAACATGCTAGACTGGGTAATTTATAAACAATAGAAGGTTATGTTCCCAGAGTTCTAAAGGCTGAGAAGCCTAAGAGTGTGGTACTAGCATCTTATGGGCAACTCAGGCTGCACTAACTTACAATAGAGGCAGAAGCATAAGAGGGAGTGAAAAGAGTGAGACAGAGAGGATGGAACCTGCTTTTACAGCAGATACACTCTTCCAAAAATTGGTGCACTCTGGAGATAACAGCAACATCCTTCATGAAAGTGGAGGGCTTATGACTCAGTTACCTCTTACTAGGCTTCACCTCCCAACACTGTGCCATTAGGAATTAAGTAGGCAACACACAACTTTAAGGAACACGTTAAAAGCAGAGTATGAGCATTTAGGGGTTCAAGAGGCAGACTGGCAGAGACCCAGCTTACAGAGGCTTCCCACTGAGCATGTTGCCTGTCATGCTCTGAATCAATGAAGAGATAAGGACACGCAGTGCTTAGCCAGTTACATACACTCTTATTTACTCATCCATGCATTTACTTTTCTATTTACTCTATTTGTGGCTGCAGAGGGCCTGTTCTGTCCCTGTCCAGCTCCTGCTTGGGCACTGCCCTTGATCCATTAGGCAGAAGATACCACATATCTCAGGACCTTTTGAGATATCACTCAATCCTCCAACAAAAATAATTTTTAATTTCTCATTCCAATCCTCATGCTTTTGGAGCTTAGGTATCATGTATAAAGAAGACCTGGCCAGTCTTATTCACCCTGTCACCTATGGCAGTCACCTAATCTCCTGGAGCCTCTGTCTTTCCATTCATAAGTTAAGGAGGATGCCTGACCTTGCAGGGCTCTCTTGAGCACTAAGTGGAAAGAGCAATGTGTTGAGCATACTCAGCCACAGTGATAGTGTAGCAGTGGGGAGAGTGGATGTTAGCATTGCAGTAGCAGTCCATCCTCAGAATAATCATACATGGCAGGCACCCCAGAGACATCAACTGGGGCAGCTGCTCAGAAGTACTCTGTCTCCTGGAAGGAACTTGATCTACAAAGATGAAGTGTAACCTTCCTGCCAAGCTCTGATCTATATCTACATGGTCAGGCATGTTAACTGTCTATCCAGGGTGAAGAGACTGGAGTGTCTTGGCCATGACAGCCTTCCTCTTCAGACCTTAGTTTCCCTGCAGGATAAGGACACTTGGATATTATCCCCAACTCAGGTAACCCCAACTGTGCTCAGTTCAGGTCCATACCTACAGCTAGTCCCATGCCCCACTCAGAGTAATTGGACTTTGGTTTTGTGCCTAGGGGTGACTTCTCAGCTGGTCTATTTACCTCTCAAGCTCAAGCTGTATTTGCTCCAAAGAGGAGCCTTGCCTAAGGCTAGAGACCTGACCCTATATCTTCCCAATGGTCTAGAGACAATATACTACTCATCAGCTGCCTGAAAGTTATCCCCCTTCGTGGGAGCCATCTTGAGTATAGCCATCATGCATATGCTCACCTCCCTGCAGCTGACCATGTCAGAACTGCCTCAAGTGTCTACCTGTGTTGTCCATGCAAGCTGTGTAGGCCATCTGCGTACAGTGATTTTCCCATTAGGTCAGATGAAATAGATCCCTCCATTGTCTTGCTTTCCCCCATCAGTGTTTGTCAGGTTGAACTACAGTTCTAGAACCTTCCTGTCTTAGCTGTTCCCTCTATGCCCAGCCAATAGAGGGAATTTCCTTCACCTATTTCAAAAGTAATCTAGAAATAGCCATTGGACAAATCTCCAAAAATTCCAATTCCAAATATTGCAAGTACTGCAGGTGATTTATAAATAACAAATAATGTACAGTGCTTGAAGGTTAAATCAGGAAATTTTGTGACCATACTAAAAAGTGTCTACCTGTGTTGTGCATACTAAAACGGAAGAGCTGGAGGGTATGCATGAGAACAGCTTCCACAGGAGAAATATTGTCTGAGTATCAATCACCTTCCAAGCTCTGTGTTGAATGCAGCAAGAAATGACTCTGATTGGGCCTGCAGAGCCCTCTGGATCTTATAAACCAGATCATTTCAGCATCTCCTGAAGACTGGAAGGAAGACTGGCTTTGAGCATGACCGAACCCAGGTATCAACCACCAAGCCCTTTGCTGGGCCTCCGTGCTCTCCTGCATGTCCAGACCCCAGCACACTTCCAGGGAGAGCACCTCTTCATCTAATAGCTACCTGACAGTTATCTATCCAGGGTGAATCACCTCTCCTACAGCAAGACCTCCACTACTCCAGTAGCTACAGAGTTAAAGGCATTTCCCAGCTCTGTCCTGACATTTAATCATTTTTAGATTCATCTAGAAAGGAAATTGTGACTTTGAAGATGGCTTTTTGGGTCAAGAAATCAACAATTCTTACTGAACTGTTTCTTCAGGGGAACACAGAGTTGAAAAGAACCAAAATGCAAGTCTTAAACACCTGGTCACACCTGTGTCCACTGAAAGCCCACTGAACTCGAGGTTCTGTCTCTTTCTTCAATGCTGGGAACTCATGGGTGTTCAGTGTGATTTCTTGTCTCCAGGAAAGAGCCGTCATAACATACAAGATCATTTGCAGAGCAACTTTGGTAACTCAAGGGTAAATGGACTGGAAATACAAGGTTTGCATTTCCCTTGACACACAAAGAGTTTGAAAATTAAGAAGTCCTCTGTAGGGAAAGGTTTTTGCTGAATCTAACACATTTTTTAAAACAGGTTAAAAACAGCCATGGGTCCGAAGTCAGCAGAACTCCAGCTTCTTCCTTTCATTTAACCTGATGAGGCTTGTATGTTAATTACACTCTGTGTACAACTTGCCATGATCTTCATCTGAGAAACAATCCTCTTGGCCCTACAGGAGGGTAAGAGGCAGCATTGCTCTATAGCCTGCCTTGGAATGAATAACTAATCCATTGGATGATTTGGGGAGCATTTGGCTTCTTCTATCTCCCTGGGAGGTCAAGGGGCAAAAGAGAGCCCAACTAGCTTCATGGGAGGGGCACGGGAAAGCATTTATGATCTGCTAGCGAGGAAGACTCCAGGGCTGCTTGAAGCTTGAACGAACCTTGCGCTCATCTACATAATGACACCACAGCACAATAACTCAGGCTGTAGAAAGAATGGGCAGCTATTGCCTACCATTCTGGAAATCTAGGGTCAAGGGGCAATTGTGTGGCAAGGTCTTTCTTCCTGTATCATCCATGGCAGAGGATAGAAGGGCAAGAGAACAAAAGGGAGTTGGTGACTTTTAAAACAGAACTAGTCTCATGGTAACAAACCCACCCCTGGTTATCCACATTCATCCTGGTGGGAAGGGTAGAATCATCATGACCTGCTCACTTGCCAAAGCCCCTGCTCTCAGTGCTGCGGCCAGCAGCCAGAGAGGAGATACAGGCTCTGGGATGGGAGGGAGGGACTCCCCCCCCCCCCATGAGAGGCTGTGGGTCTTGGGACCAGACTCTGATCTGCTGTGGCCAAGAGCAAGCAGGGGCTGAGAGCACAGAAGGAGGTGCGGGTCACACCACAGCTGCAGCTGGTCCTGGGGAGAGGCTCAGGAGCACCGTGATCATTTCCCAGTGACATCCCCCACCCTCTAGTTATACTGCCTTGGGCATCTTATTCACATTTCCCATCCTGTTCCTTAGAGTAGAATGGAAAGACACACATACAGAGTTTATGTGAAGATTCAAAGGGACAGTGCAGATGTGCCCAGGCTGTGACCAACAGAGTGGTGGCCAGTCCCAGTGAAGACCAGTCAACTTGCTAATGCCTCTGTCCCAGCTGGGAAACTGCTTTCTGGCTTCTCCAGCTGCTCCAAACAGCTAAATCACTTTGACTCTGGTTTTAATGGAGCCTGAAAAGCAAAATATGTGCCTGGTTTCTAGTTTCCTAGGGGTAGTATCCTTCTGATTAAGAATATAGGAAGCCACACAGATTTGACCACAAACAAGCTTCATAAGCCAGTCCACAGATCCTGAACAAACACACTTTGAAATGACAGGGGGACGACTGAGAGCTTACTGATGATAACCAGATTTCATAAGAACCAGAATCCATGACTCAAAAGGAGAGGGGAAAAGGGTAGAGATCAGAGGCCATGGGCTGACAGAACTCGTTTGTCCAGGGAGGCAAAGCCCTGGGCACCCAGGTCTGGATAAAGAACCAATTAGAGCCCATGGAGTTAGGGGAGGGGTAGAGGAATGGGTCTGAGCGGCATGGCCAGGTACACTCACAGGGGAGACCAAAGGCCTTATAGAAAGCTGGCCATGGCGGTGTCAGGGAGCATGGCATATGATGGAGGCTTGCAGATGTCCTGCTAAGGTGTTGGGAGATTATGGCTCCCTGCGAAGGACCATCTAGGACACTGATAATTCCCTTTATGATGTTGATTTTCAAGTGCAAGCAGAGTCCATGAAACCTGAGGAAGAATCAGTCTGCTTTTTGACTGCATTGTGCACACAAGTGTGAGATAGGGCAGCGTCTATGCTAGGAGGGAGTGGGAAGCTCGGGCTATATCCAAAGCCCCTAAAGCTGCCGTGGGGACCCACACCTGGGAGCTTCTTTAATCCTGATTATCTCCTAAAGTCTCATCTCGACTATGGACACGGGCATTTGGGAGCTAAGTTGCAAGAACCTGGGATTTTAGGAGATACACTAAAACCCTAATAGAGACCATGCACCCCTATTTTGAAAGCTAGTAAAGACTGGGAGCAGGACTGTCAGCTTGTATGCCTGACTCCTACTAGTGCTCCAGATAGGACTGCTGGGTAGCTGTGGGGCCGCTGGAGGAGGCTTCCTGGGTAGTCCCAGAGCACAGGCACAGCCATGCTGAGTGGGGTCAGAGGTCAAGGGCAAAGTCCTGCTCCAGCATAAATCCATGAATGCATCCAACCTCATCACCGGCAACCTGTAGGGTAGAAGCCCACCCTTTTATTTGACAAACTCCTGCTCAGGCTCTAGAAAATACTCAGGAAACCAAAGCAAGCCCCTAAGGTTGCTAAATGACCCAATACTTCTACATCTCGACCTGAATTTCTATGTGCCTCAGCAACCTGACAACCGTACCCAGTGGCCAGTACCCTCTCTACCCCATCACTTGCTCCTCCCTGAGGCCAGCAGACCACACATTATCTGAGGCCTCTTAGATGCCCCAGAATCACTGCATGAGACTCACAGCAGTGGGGTGAACACAGCGATGTTTGAGGATCACTGCTTTGTTCTTTGGGACTTTGTCCCACAGGACTCTTCCTAGCTGTACCTCCCTGGCTATGCTTTTTTGATGCCCTTGAAATAGAGATTTCAGTTCTGGAAAGGCAAGACAGACCCAGAAAAGCTGCCTGGCCTCGTGGTGTGCCTGTTTCCTCATCCACAAACAGCAGCAACCACAGCACCTGCACATGACGATCCTTAGAGGGAGGAACTATTTCAGCGGACCTCCCTGTGCCGGCTCCAGGAACACCAAGTTAGTGAAGACACAGCGTTGCCCCTCATCAATGCAATGAGAAATGGAGAGTGATGCTGGTAGGATGGAGGGAGCCCTGGCCCCCTTAGGGAAGAGGAGCACCTCACCCAACCTGAGTGGGAGAAGGTCCACCAGCCCAGCTACCCTGGGCGGTGAATGCCCACAGCTGAGGACAGAAGCGAAATTCCTGGAAGCACCACCAGTGGCCATGTCCTTGTCTCTACCCCTGTTCCTAGCTAAGAAAATCTCATTTATGCAGGTCAAGGAAAGGATGAGCAGCAACGTCAGCATATGGGTGAGTTTAAATGAAGAAGATGGCAAGATGGTGCATCTGGGGAAATGGAACCTCCTTGGGAGGAACAAGAACTGACACATGCTCTGTTCTTGGCCACTGTGCTCAGGGGAAGCAGCCAGCCATGTGGTTTCACCTTGTAGGAGGTACTGGGGAGTGAGTGTATGTAGGTATAGAGTTTCCTTATGGAAAATAAAACATGTTGGAGATAGAAGTGATCATAGATGCCAAGCAGTATGAGTGCACTTCATGCCACTAGGCTGTCACCTAAAGGTGGCCGAGGTAATCAATTTTATGTGATGTGTATCATATAATTTTAAAATTGGGAAAAATAAATGGCTGTATATAATATACTAAAGTGAGTAGGGTTTTTACTCTAATCTCCTAATCAAGTCAGTCCCCAGTCTAAAGCCAAACCTTTGCCTGGTTCTGTGAAGGGCATTGCCACTGAGACAGACAGGCCTCACATCTTGTCTTGCTCTTCTAGATGCTGGGTCTGTGTGGTCTCAGCCTCTGGGACCTTTAGTGTCTTCATCTATAACACTAGGCAAACCAGCTCACAGGGTCCGGCAAGCCTCAGAAAGCTCTCCTGGAATATTCTCTGTAGGTGCTGTGTCCTGCAAGCTGTAGAGAAAGAGGTTCATAAATGCAGGGACCTAAAGACCTCTTGGTGGGTGCCACAATCCCAAACGGTGCCGTCACAGAGACCAAGGCTTTTCATGAACACTTGGCAGGCATCCACGGCCTGAATGCAGCAGCCTGGGATTGCTTGAGCTTTCTCACAGTGCAGAGGTTGGATTCCAGAAGTCAGAGTCCTCAGAGCACCTAGCAGAGGTGCACGGCATTGCTGGGACCTAGCCTGGCATATCACACAGTGTCACTTCCTCTGTGTTCTATTGGTCAAAGTCTGGCTCAAGAGAGGGATCCCAGATGGCCCTTCTTGAGGAGAGGTGGGGCAACCTCATCAGACAAAATATACAGGCTTGTCCACAAGTGCAGATCAAGGGCCCAGGCTGCCCAGTCCATGAGTGGACACTGGTGAACACAGCCCTTGAGATGCTCCCATCTATGGGAGAGGAAACTGAAGCCTGGGCAAGCTTAGTGGCATGGCCGTGGTGACACAGCTGGAGCGTGTCAACCAAAGCCATGAAGCTTATGTCCAGAATCTATCCTATAAAGTATGCTTTGGCTTTCAAGAATGATACCATTGTGGTTTTCCTACAGTAGTGAACTCACACACCAAGCTATGATGATATAAGGTAATAAGAAAAGAATGAGAGCTTGATGAATCCAACACAAGTAAACTTTAATTGGGATGAGTGAAAGAAGCTACACAAAATGGAATAGATCCTCTTCCATTTAAAGAACACTCTAAAAGATGAAAATCAGTGCTTGGTGGCAGAATGCAGGTCAGCCTGGGCTTGGGTAGGGGCTGTGTGGGGAGAATTCCCGAGGGGTGAAGGAAGCTTTCCAAAGTGACGAGTATCATCTTCATCTCAGGGTGGCGCACCAAGACATTTCAAACCGCATATGACATTTTCTTTTATAATACTTCTGAAAAGCTAATATATAGGAGTGAGAATTATGAAGGGAGACTGCTAATGTTTTATAGCCCAGAGCAACAATCAGGATTCATTTGTATGAAGTTTTATGAATCATTTTAATTGGCCAAAGATCTATACCAATTTCTTAGAATGGCAGAACATAAATAATGCTGAAATTTTAAATGAATCACTGTTGTCAAAAGAAGAAGCTTGCTTGCCAATGGCCTGACTGCCTGTCATGCAAAGAAAAGAAGAGTCACAATGTTTTTGCCTCAAAATGAATGGAAAATGTCCTCTTCTTTTACCCTGAGACCAGCATCACAGGGGGTGGGCTTTGCTGTTCTGATTTTCCCTACTCTGAGTCTATGCAGGTCCTAGGCCACCTCTGCAGCACCAGCAGGAGTGGCCCAGATCCGAGGCCCTGGCCTGTAGCTCCTGGTGTCACTCATGGTGCACCACCTCCCTAGGCCACCTCTGTGGCACCAGCAGGAGTGGCCCAAGTCCGAGGCCCTGGCCTGTAGCTCCTGGTCTCACCCACAATGTGTCACCTCCCTGTGCACGATGAGGACAGGACAGTTGGCATCTTCTCCAACTGGCAGAAGGAATCCTGGAGCCTCTGAAGTGTCACCCTGGGATCAGGACAGATGGGGCCTACCATCTGTGTCTTCCAAGAGGCTCTTGGAAGACACCCTCCCTTCCTCTGTCCCCAAGGGGTCCTCACAGGCCTGCCACTCTTTCAGCCCCCTCCCTCGCCTCAGGAACATGTGGGTGTTGAGAAAAGAAATGGGCATACTTTGAGGCTCTTTCGTTTCTGAAGGAGCCCACATGAACCCCAAAGACAGAAACCAAGAGACCAGCCAGTCGCATTCTAAAGACTTTTGACCTGGAGAGATGGTAATCTTAGTGGTAAATTTAAGTTCAGAGCCAGGTCTTAGTAACAAAGAGAGTGGTAACACAATAGAAGAACAACATTTATTTCTTATGGTTCTAGGTGGTAAGAAGTCCAAGGTCAAGGCTACCAGATTCAGTATCTGGTAAGGGCCAGTTCCTCATAGACAGTGACTTATCTTTCTGTCCTCATGTGGCAGAAGAGCAAAATAAACTCCCGGGGGCCTCTTTTAAAGGGCCTCCTTTAAAGGGCACTAATCTTATTTCAAATGGCTCCAACCTTCTGACAGGATCCTCTCCCAGAGTGCCCACCTCCTAAGATCACCACAGTGGGGATTCATTCAACACCTGAATTTGGGTCCCATAGACATACAGCCCACAGCAGCTGAGAAGACTGGAGAAAAATGAGAGCTCCAGACAGACGTCTGTGAGGATGAGGAGACTGGTCATTTCCACAGGGACCTGGGGTGTGTGACAGTGAGGAGCACACAGCAGAGAAGTCTACCTGGGAGGTGAAACTGCAGTGTCTCTGGTAGTAGACTTGCCTGTTCTCAGGGTCTGAATTTCATATCCAACTGTCCTCAGTACAAGAGACTGTCTGCATTCTCTAGCCACCAGGAAAGGGTTAAGGAGTAGGGTCTGGAGTAGGAGAAACTGTGCCTTCAGAGACAGCACCCAGGAGCGAGGCTGGCTCCTGGTAGCATCCTCAAACCACTTTTCTCAGTTCTCTCTCAAGCTGCGAGGAGCTGACAGTACCTAGTGCAAAATGTTCAGGAGTAAGGAATAAATGGACTAGCAGGAGGCTTTAAAGGGAAGTTGGAGTGTGAGTCTCCAGGTCACTATATGATCCAGGAGTTTTGCTCTGCTCTAGGAAGTATCAGGGCTGGACAAATATCTCATCAAGAAGCCAGCAGCTCTCACCTCCACTTAGAAGATGGGCCAGCCCTGCTAGGGCAGAGGTGCAAGGTTCCTTCCTATAACCAACATCCCAGGGTGACAGCCCTGCATTCTGTGAGCAGCCAAGGGAGTGGGGAAGAAGTGACATCTGAGCTGCCAAAGGAGCAAGGACACTGGACACCCAGATGGTGGCTTTGCAAGGACCAAACTTGCTCTTTGCTTACTCTGCATCCTGTGCAGAGGGCTCCCAGACTGATCCTAAAAGTATCCAAGCCAGACCCAGGGGAGAGGACACACAGAGAACAGACAGAGAGAGCCTGGGAGCTGTGGCTGAGGAGTGTGTCCTAGGAAAGCCCGCCTCAAGCAGGCATGTAGACTTATGCAGAGTCAGTGCCACCTTGGCCCTAAAGGAGGGTACTTGGGTGCCTCCCTGTGTGGGGGAAAGGAGAAGGCCTCCTGGTCTGCCTTCCGCTGCAAAAGCATCACCAGTGCTTCCGTGTCCTCATCACTCTAGTGTGCATAGGAGATAAGAAAACATCACCTCTTCTGCCTCAAACAAAAGGAGGTGCTGCGAGGACAGAAGAAGCAGTGGATTCCGACCAAGCCGCCCAACGCAGTCTCAGCCTCGTCTGTCCTCACTTCAGCTGTCAAGCATTCGTATGTGCTTTCTTGCCACATGGTGTGACTCCCTTCCTGGAGGGACATGACCCCCAGGTGCCACCACTTGCCACCAGCTACCCAGAGTCCTGATTGCGATGATGCACAGCCCTTGCCTGGTGTCTGTGCGGCCCCGTAGCCTGGCAAGCGAAAGCCTAAAGACAAGTTGCCTTCCCCAGTACCTTCATGAGAGGCAGAAACAGAACAACCCCAACCAAGGGAGCCTCTGGCTTTCTGCTGTTCAAAGCCAGAGCCAAACCCTACTTGTTGCAAATAGGGCTCTTCTCTGGATGAGTTCCAGACCATGGTAAAGTGGCTACTGGTGCTCCTCTTTATTGGAGACTCTTTCTGAGGCACACATTATCAGGACTCCTACAGTGAGTCCTCAGTCTCCTGCCCAGAGTTACAGTGCACAGAGAGAACAGCAAGAGTAAGAGGCAAAAACTGCAAGGAAACAGGGCTCTGGGACGATCAATGTTCTCCAGGAGCAAGGGCCAAGAATGTTCAGCTAGCTGTCATGTTATTAGCCAGTGCAGATATGGCACTTTTTCCAAAACTCCATGGTTGGATGGGCAAGTCTAACATCAGGAAAGGGCAAGGGGGGTCTCAGACAGATACTATGTAAATTTGTGTTTCATGGTCCCCAACACCCCCGCCATAGTCTCTTCTGAGATGGGAGCCCTCTTCCCCCTCCAGGAAGCCTTGGACTTTCTGTTGGTACTATCTAGGGCCTGGAAGCAATTTTAAGGGATGCGGATCCTAAAGTCCTGAGTCCATTTAGTACCTGATGTTCTTGCCTTGCAGCTTAGGCTCAGGTCCTCCACTGCCGCTGACACCGGGTCTCTGCCAGCTTCCTTGGGCCTCCGGGCACTGGCAAGGCTGATGCTGACCATGCCAGGTAAGTTCAGATCAAAACATGTGAAAGTGCTATTTTGTAGGACAAAAATGATCAAGGGACAGTGATGTCACAAGATTTGACCTAGGAAAAGGTTAGTTATCACTGAGGCTAGCTTCCTTTGAAGCCAGTTTTGAATGCGGAGCGAATACATGTAAAAACATTAAATGGTAGCGAATGTATTGCAAATATTCAATAAATCCTATTGACTTACAGCATCATCAAATATGTAGTGCAAGATACAAATCTTAGCTATCTTTGGAACTTTAGTATCAGTGCAATGTATGTTGAACCCTGTATTAGTTTCTTTTCTATCAATGGGACGTAGTCTTTATATGACTATGCCATGTTTATCTAGTCTATTGGTAATGATACTGGGGTTATTTCCACAACTGAATATATCTATCTAGATTTAGATTTAGATATAGATATAAATTATATATATATATATCTTGTTTTGGGATTTTTGCAAGGTGAACAATATAGTACAGGTGATGTTTTATAATATTTTATAATGAATCATCCAAGAATTACATAAAGAAGTGCAGGAAACAGCTCCAACAGCTTCTCCAGGCAACATCCCTAACAGCATTCTGGCAGGTTTTCCTGTTCTGCCTTTACACTGCTGGCAACAACCCTCAGGTGGGCCGCCTACACCCAGCAAATGTAATTCATCTGGGTATGACAAGTTGACCACCAGTTAGAAATGTACTACAATAAATCCATTACGTAACTCCCTAGATTTATATGTTCAGTATGCTATATAGTTAATTTTTTTTCTGGAACCAGGGATTGAACTCCAGCCCTTGCATTTGTCAGGCAAGGGCTTATTCTACTGAGCTATTTCCCCGGCCCAGTGTTATAGCTCTTGACATTTAAATTGTTCAAAATAGGGACAAAGGGACCCCAGGAAGTTGGCTCCAGAGTCCTCCCTGACTGAGTTGCATTATCCTCCCAACACTCCCTTACCTTCTGCTATAAGAAGTGGTCCAGGAGCATATGGCAATTTCCCTGCCTCAGGTTGTCATGAGCCATTCCTCCAGTGATGCCTGGCTCACATAGAGGAGCCATATAAACCAAGGTCTGGGTCCCTAGATAGGGGTGTAGACAGATGAGCTGGGATGGCTGGATGGGTGAGATGTGAATTTATAGACATACCAAGTTCAAATGCAACAAAGAAGACTTTTCTTTAGTTTGTGCTCAGACCTCCTTTTCCTTAGAGTGGACATCCAGCCTCAACATTAGTATATTCAAATGTTTGTTTTCTCTTACACTAGCCTTTACATTTCTTGATTACAAAATATGATCAGTATCTCATAATAAATATCAAGTTCCTCCATAATAAGTCCCCCTGAGCCGGGCATGGTGGCACAGGCCTGTAATCCCAGCACTCGGGAGGCTGAGGCAGGAGGATTGTTGTGAGTTCGAGACCAGCCTGAGCTACAAAGTGAGCTTAAGGCCAGCCTGAACTGCATAGTGAGACCCTGTCTCAAAAAAAGACAAAAAAAAAAAAAAAGTCCCCCTGAGCCCCTAAACTGCTTCATTCTTTCATTTCCTGAAGATGCCAGGACTTTTCCCACATTTTCATTGTTTATAGTTGCTTGTCGATTACAATATTGTCTTTTATTTTTTTGCTCATATGTTAATTCTGAAGATCAAAAACCAGTACATTATATTTTTATAATGTGGCTATTGTTTAGTTAAGTTGTATGAACTCCTTTACATCTAATCTGCTTTTACCCACAAAAGATGTGGCAATGTCCTATTGGTCAGGCAGCCAATTTTAGTATGCCTATGTAAATATGATTGTATTTTATTTAGTCACTAAATATCTGCTGCTCTACTGAGACTTTCCAAGAGTTATAGTCAAACAGATTTCCCTTCATACATGGCATTAATCTCTTAAGATTGTGCCAACTTTAGATGGTTTCACATTTGTGCCATAACTTTCCTTTAGAGCATTTTGTTTTTTCTAGAGAACCTGACTGCATTTAATTTTTCTTACCGGCAGAAGGACCACATGACTTTTAAACTATATTCATAAGCTATTTGTGCTTTTAGTCATATTTGTGTCAAGCCCAATAGTTTTGGCAGCTACTACCCAGCTGTCATTTAAAACTTTACATGTGTTATTCTGCTGAGTTTCTCTCCTCTTTTGCTATAGAGATGCTTATGTTTTCTTTATTTTTTTATTTTTACTTTTTGCTGTGGCCTTGATTATTTTTTTTTAATGTATCTGGTACAGGGTCTCACTATGCAGCTTGGACTTTTAATGAACCTCCTGTTTTCAGTCTCTCTAGCTCTAGGATTACAGGCATATACTTCTATGTCCAAACTAGGTCACTAGCTCAGCATACCCCCAGGGGTATCAAACCCTGGCCCTGCGCTTAGCCTAAGCCCGCACTTACTTAGACCACTGAGCTATCTTGCCAGTATGGCCTTAAATTCGTTGTTCAATGTTTATGTAGGGTACATGGACAGTAAACTCACTGAGTTCCCATAAGACTGAAAATAGCTTCCATTTATTTTCAGACCTAAGGGGCAGGTTTATAAGCAGATGCTTACTTTCCCCTAAACTTCAAATGCCTTTCCCCACTTCATTCCAGTTCCCACCAACGCTTGCAGGAACCTGATGCCATTTCGATCTGTTATCTTACCTGGTCCCTGTATGTGCACCAGAGTTTCTCCCCACACTCTTTGCCCATGAACCCTTCAACTCTTTTTGGTACAGATAATTGTCTTTTACTTTAGCTCGAAGAACATGACTCTTGTTTCCTTCATTCCTTCCACTTCTCCATCTTGCTTCTTCTTCCTTCCGGGTCTTCTCTCTGAAGATATTGATTCTTCTGCATTTCTTTCTCTGTTCTCCTTACCTCTTCTCTAATGTGTCTGCATCTTCTCTGTAGCACTGCTTCATATACTAGGAGATTTTCTGCATATTTTCTTCCAGGTCTTTTGCTGAATTTTAAAATTTCGGGTGGGATTTTAACTTTGGTGAATGTTTTCTCATTCGGTATAACATACACAGGTATCTGCCCTAGAAGACTCTTCCATGCATACAGCACCCTGACATCATTTCTGCATGTTTGTGAGAGGAGCATTCTGAGTTCCACAGGGCATTCAGCTAACAGGAAACTACTGACTTGTAAGAAAGATGCACTTGAAAGTAGCTATAAGTACTAGGGAAAACAAAATGGATAAAGACAATACAAAGAAAGTTTATATCCCAAAGGATCACAAAATTAAAAATACATAAATATCTGAAGATTTAAAGTAAGAAAAAAGCTCCTGAATTTTTTAAGTGCAAGTCTTGACAGAGTTTGGACCAGAGAGTAGATAAAAGGACAAAAACAGCATACTTCTGGCCAAGAAGCAAAGAAGACAAGCTCTGTACCTGGTATTCTTGCAACCACAGCAGCTGCTGAAGACAATAGGGTCATTTCTATGAAGCCTGGGGGAAACAGTTATATTGCCAAACTTACATAGCCAGCTACATTGTTATTAAATTATAAAGGCAATCAGAAGATATTCTTAAAAGCAAGAAAACTCAGGGAGTCAGAGCATAGGATTGCTTACAAAACAACAAAAATTAGTGGTGGAATTAATTCATAGAACCTAGTAACACACAGCTGAGTGAGGAAATCACAAATGGACTGTTAGAGCTCTTCAGTGTGCACCATCAGCCACAGCTAATATGACTTTGGGGGAGCGGGGAAAGCCTCAGCACATGAGGACCTTCCCCAGAAGCTAAAGAGAAAACAGACCTGGCATTTTCTTTAATCCAATACCCATGTAATGAAAACTGTACATCATTATCCATTCCTTCAAGAAGCTAAGTCATCACCATGGTAGGAAAGTGACGATAAGTGCCTTTTGCCTTTCTGCTGATGAGCACATTCTCTGGATATGAGATTGGGCTCCGCTCGCTCTGAATGGCCAGGAAGCGGGGCCAGCTGCTCCCACACCAGGCCCCAGCACTGTCAGGTGTCCTCTGAATCTTGGTGTTCTTCCCAGCATGCAACACTCCATTCACCTCCCCTTCTCCATCAGGCTGGAGTCTGAGGTCAGAGCAACACACATCACAGCCATCAGAAGCCTTCTTTGTGGCACAGATCACACCCCAAGGAACTGCACTATGATCAGGATCCCTCTGTATGACCTGCTGCTGTCAGCCTGGGCCACAGGAAGTCTTCAAAAAAGCATTAAATTGAACATGTGCTTGATGGGGATTTCTTTCTTTGTCTCAAGATTGCATTTTATTTCAGAATATCCTTATCTATCATGTATCTTCTGTAAACTGCTTTGCATCTTTCCCTTCTTTTCTTCCTGTCATCCTTTTTTTTTTTTTTTTTTTTTTTTTTTTTTTTTTTTTTTTTTTTTTTTTTTTTTTTTTTTTTTTTTTTTTTTTTTTTTGTATCTTTTTAGGGAAGGGTCTACAGGGTGTTCAGGGTCTCACTACTAGAACAGACTTATAGTGATCCACCTGTTTACAGCCTCCCAAGAGCTGGGATTACAGGTTCATGCCACCACACCCAGTCTCAATTGCCATCTCAGCATGCCCCAGGGGCAGGGCCAGCAGGTCTGGATTTTGAACCCCCAGCCCCTGCACCTGCTTGCAGGTGCTTTAATCTGCTGAGCTATTTGGCCAGCCCCTGGTCATCCATTTTTATCCCTTTCACTGCAGAATGTTTTCATAGATGCTGTGTTAACTTTTTGTTGCTGCTATCAAAACACCCGACACCCACAACTTAATGGAGAAGTGTCTTAGTTATCTTTCTCATTGCTGAGGCAAAAATACCTGACACCCGAAGTTTAAGGAGGAAGGGCTTAGCTAACAACTTGTAGAGGTTTCAGTCCATAACTGGCTTAGTAGGTAACAAACCAGACAGGTGTCTCAGAGTAGAAACAGTTCTTGATAGGCAGAAGACAGCAAAAATCACAAAGGAGTGAAGAGCAGGTCCAAGTAGCCTTAGCAGCTTTCTTTCTGCCTCTTAGGTATTCTTTTTTAGGCTCTCATGCTTAGGGTGGCTGCCAAACCAATCAGTGGGCTGATTTAGTTATCACACGCCAGAATCCTAATGCTCTTCAAACCCTAACATTGCACATGAATCCATCACACACTCTAGATTCAGCCAGCTCTGAAAACGTACCTAGGACTGCATGAGGATCTGGCAGGGGCAGGGGAGGTGACATCTAAACACAGGAAGACGGTTAGTGTGGCTCATAGATTCAGAGGATTCAGTCTGAGGTTGGCCAGTGCCAAGGCAGGAATGTCAGGGTGGAAGAGCATGGCAGAGCAAAGCTACTCACTGCATAGGGATCAGAAAGCAGAGCAGAAGAGCACAGTGAGAGAGATGCTGAAGGCCTTCCTCGCCCAGGGACCCCCTGCAACTGGCCCCACCTCCTAACCTCACATCTAGCTGTGGGCATCAGTGGGTCAGTCCAAGCCAGTTGACAACTAAGATTCACTGGCACAGATGCCTTGCTGTATATGAATCCTGCATGTGCTAATACAGACAGTAGTTTCTATGGGTTGTGTTGCAATACAGATGTGCTCTCTCCAGGGTCCACCTAGTAGTTTGGGGTCTGTTATCATCTCCAAGCGACAGTCTGGGGATAGCTCTTCTGCACAGTTATAAATTGCAGTAGTGGGCCCCTTGTGTGTTCTTTTTGCAAAGCCAGCTGGGTGCTCTCTCACACATGACTGTCTTGAGTCTGTGTTCAGTCTACCTGGGGAGATCCTCGAGCTTCAGACGTCTCTGCCAATTTGATAAGGGCTTAGGTGACATCCAGCTCTGCTTCTTTTCTGAGATTCCCCTGTGCTCTCACAGTGTCTGCCTTCCTGCTGGAGACACTGAGGACGGGTACCAACATGCCCTTACTCATATCTCCTTGCCCACCTTCCTCAGGAAATGAAGTCCCTGCTGCCCTGGTGGGAGGAGTGGCAGAGACCAGAATCAAGGAAGATGGTGGGTCCCCACATGTGTCTCCCCTGACAGATCTCTTTTGGTGTCTCTGGAAACCTGGTAGCCTCTCCCTCTCTTCTGTCCCTGGATAAGGGATACACTGGAATGGGAAGAGGTTGACTTCCTGGGTCCTCACAGCCTGTGCAGGAGCTGATTGGCAGCCCCATTTAAGATGGGGGTCATACAGGTTCAGGGAATACTGGTCCCCTCAAGTTTGGCAAGAGAGAGGAGCCCTGGCGGTCTTACAAGGGCAGGCAAGGAAGGGGAACTGAGACACAGGTTACCAGCTGTATCCTCTCTGTCCTCCTTGAACCACTGGCCCCATGCCACAGGGTCCCTTCACATGGCAGCAGGAACTGGATAGCCCTTTTGAGTTTGGTTCAACCAAGTTGTGTTCTGCATTAGCAATTCATCTCTTCTCTTCTGGAAATTAAGCTGTATCCTCAGAAGAGGAGATACAGGTATTTGGGCCATCCTGCCTCCTAGGGAAGGGGAGATGAGCAGAAGAGGCCTGGCCCACCATCTGTGTCCTCTTCCTCAGAACTGAGAACCAGGATGGCCCACGTAGGACCTTGACAAGGGGCTTCCCCTCTCTGGGCAGGTTCTGATCCAACCACATAGCCATTAGTGTTTCAGCCCCACCCCAGGAGCAGAAGGTCCCATCTGCTTTTGTAAATTCTTATAGCAAACAAGCCATGTCCTATCTGCCTTCTTCCGTAGGACACTCAGAGCAGATTCCTGGAGAGTAACCCAATCTTGCCATGAAAATACTCCCAGTGTCCATTTGTTGGGCAGTTAAATTCAGAGAAACAACTAAGTAGGAAAGATTTTCCCAGCATGTGTTATTTTGATTCCCAACCTCTTCGTGTCCATCTAACACCTCTGCAGAGTACACCCCACAGTCCCTGCCTGTGCTTACAGGCAGCAGAAAGCAGCAGCATAGAGCAGGGAGGGGAGCCCTAGAAGGTGTGGTCTCCAGTCCCGAGTCTGTGGTCCTCTCTGGGTCCTCCCAAGCCCTGTCCATGTGTTTTCTTCCTCTTTGCTGCAAACTCTATCCTGAGCAAGGGTGAAGGGCACCAGCCTCTTCCTCCTTCTGGCTTTGCTGGACTCTGCTCCAAGTGCCCATAGTACCGCTATATAGTGACAACTTTGGAAGTAGCCCCACTAAAAGCATACTGCGGTCCCAATGGGATGCTGACGGCTGCGTTGACCTCCTTGAACCCTCACGCAGGGGAAAGATGAATTTCCCACAGAGATGGTGAGTGGCCTCATGAAGGGAAGTAAGTGCTGTGTAGGAAAACCGAGTAAACATAGCCTGCACCACGGAAACAGACTGATGTCCTAACTAGGTGCCATGGACCACAGTGCATGCAAGCAAAGGGCCCAGCTTATGGGAAAAGAGGTGGGTACCAAGGCCACTGGCACATCCTGAATACCATTCTTCTGTTCTAGGGACTTCCATCCACTCAAATTTCATATAGTATTGTCTCATTGCTGTCTCACAAGAAAAGAAACCCAAGACTAGCCAAGGTAAAGATGCATACATGGATCCATGCCCCATTTATGAACCCAAACAGTCCAGAAAGTTATTGAGCAAATAGAAAACATACATTATGTGAATACTTTGGAAATATGCTCTATTTAAGACATTTGCTGTGTGCCAACACCAGCAAGCACATGATGTGACTGATCTGTGTAAATAGAGACAATCTTTTAATCTAGTTAGTGTGTTCCAGCTGTCAGAGGGGGATAACACTGACCAGAAGGCCATGGAATTCTGCACAGGGCTCATGGCTTCTAGGAGCTGCACTGCACAAGCTAGCTTCAGGATCACTGGCCAGCAGGACCCAGCTAGGCTCCTTCACTGGAGAGCCAGCTTCCTCCCACACACCTGCCCTTGCACAAGGCAGGAAGAAAGAAAGACACTCCAGTGTGACAGATGAACAGCTTGTACAAAATACCTGTGAAAGTGTGTGATATGTTCCTGGACTGGAGCAAAGTGAGGTTCTGGGGGCCTACATGTACATCCACTCGGGGGAAGAGGTCAGGACAGAGTAGCTGGCAGAGACAGGGACAGTGGGGGTTGCTCTTGGGGAGGGGTAAAAAATCAAATGGTCAGGGAGAGGCTGGGAGAAGGGCCACCAAGAACAACTTGGGAGTCACTCACCTGATGCCAGGTTGGTACCTGTGTGGGCAAGTGGGCTTAGGAAGACCCTAAGGGGCTGTTATAGGATGCCACTATGTGAAGAAGAAACGAGAAGGGAGGGCTGCACTGCCCTCTAACCACGAGCCTCTCCTACAAGGTTGTGTGACAGCCCATCAGAGAGTACCCATGTGCGTAGGAACTTGTGGCTGTCCACAGGTAAGGGGAAGCCACCTGCCCCAGCTCCTCAAGAACCTCTGCTTCTGGCCTGCGTTTCCTCAGCATGTGACAGAGCAGGGTCAGCACTGATGCTGGGCCATGCTGAGACAGGAAGTTGACATTTCTTGGTGTCCTCACCCCTGCTCAGTCCACCCACCCTCACCTGGACACATGGTCCCTCCTATTCATCTGACCTTCCCTGCCTGATCTGCTGCCCCCCTGGGAAATTCATGACAGGTCTTTTCTTCCCTCTGCACAGCCAGCTCCTAAGTTTAATGAACCTCAAGGATTGATGTGTTCTGCGCAGCCACCAGGCAGGAGCGGCAGCCTTTGAGGGCATTCAGGGCCTGCTGGGTCTTTCTTCTGTGTCAGTGCCAGCAGGCACAGAGCTTGGCAGAATACTTAGCTATGCCGGAGCAGGAGCCTGGCAACCTTCCAGTGCCTGCTTTCCACTGAGCCATGGGTAGGGGAGCTTTAAGGGGTGGGCATGGGGTGTGGGCATTCGCTCCTGTCTCTCCCAAGGCTAAGCCCAACTCATCCCCAAGGTGAGCATGGACTCTTCTCTCCAGCTCAGCCTTTTTCCAAGCATGTGCTAATCCTGGGAGGTCCTCCTGCCATCAGACATTTGGTCCCCTGCATAGGGCTCTGGGAGGTGGCCCTATCAAAGACTCTATCCCTATCCCCAATCCCTGACCCTGATAGGTAACTCCCATCAATATCTGCAGCAGTCCAGCCTGTCCCAGAGCCATGGCCTGAGCCCTCCCAAGTGTAGGTTTCTTATCTCTTTCCATTATCTTCATGCCATGACAGTACTGTCAGGTGTTTCTGAAATACTATCGAGGAAATTGATAGTATTTCATTTTACTGTAAATTAGAGGACTGATCTTATTTTCAGAACATGTATTCATTTGATAAACACAGACCTATCTTCTGCATTGAACACAGTACTGGAACCCCAGGGTAACAAAAGATGAAGAGGAAAAAGCTGTGTATTGGCCTTCCGGAGCCTCCAGGAGAGAGAAGTTCCAGCTGCTGCAGCTCCAGGTATGCTCAGGTGGGGGCATACATGTCTATAAGGAGCTCATCATGGCCAGCAGGAGGTGAATTGGAGGTGGCCAGGGAGCACAAACCTGTTGTCCCACGCAGAAGAAGGCACAGGGAGATATGGAGAGCATGGCCTGGCAGGGGTGGACAAAGCTGGGTCCCTGAGCGACAGCCAGCCCCTGCCAGTGAGAGAGGGTGGGCATACACAGGTGGGAAAGGGTGGCCTGAGATGCCAGGCCAAGCTAAGATGGCCTAGTTGAGATCTATCTCCTGGGTAGAGATGGAGGGGACACTTGGGATAGCCCAAGACAGCGACTGGGGGCTTCTGGAAGGGCCTGGAGCTGCTGCACCAGGGCCAGGGTGGCAGGGGCCATGCCCAGGAGGTTCTCTGGGTAAGAAGGGAAGTGGAGCAGGAGCAAGCGGGGTGGGCCCTGGGCAACCCTCCCTGCTGGCCTGCCACCTGTCATCTGCCTCCAGGCTGTGCCTTCTGAGTTGCAGTGGCCTCCATGCAGGAAGAGCGAGGGTCCTACTGCCTTGGCCGTGCCATTTGCACCCGTGTGACCCATCTATCTGAAGATGGACACTCCATACTCATCCTGCCTGAAAGGTGGCTCTGGCACACTGCCCACCAGGCCTGATCCTCCTTGTTGTATCTCAGCGGTACACCTCTGGCCCTGCAGGGCTGGCACAGCCCTGTGAGCTTGCCATTGTCCACACTCCTGTGATGTTCCTCAATGGACTCTGACTTCCTTCTTAGAAATCCCATTTGGTCAACTTCAAAGCTACAAAGGATTTCTCTCCTTAGGGGCAGAAGAGATGTTCAAAGTCTGCCTCCCAGGGCCAACTGGAGGATGTTGGCACTGTTACACACACACACACACACACACACACACAATCACAATACTACTGTTGTTCTTGACCCTCAAACACAACAATTAAAAGTCCTCAGGCATAGAGCAATTTTTCAAACTCCTGTGGTCTCTGCAGAGCTGAGATCAAAAACTAAAAATGTCCCCCCAAGAGGTCACTGGTCAATTGGAAAAGAGACAGCTAGAAGACAAGGGTTTAGGTGATTTTCAAGGCTCTGAGACCACCCAGGGTCGGTTGGTCCCAAACTGTGGACTCATAGGCCTGTCATGGGGAAAGCCTGGGGACACAGGACCACAGGCTGTTGTATTATCGTGGGTAATGGGCCCTGCAGGAGGGTTAGTGCCCAGGCTGCTTTGGCAGGGACTGGGGAGTACCTCGAAGATGTTGCTTGAGAAGAAAATGAAAGAGCAGGGAGAAATGAGCAGTGCTAGAATGAGGAGGAAGAGGGCCCAGCCATGTGGGTGAGGAGGAGAGGCCAGAGCAGCAGCACTTGGCACAGTCTCTGTGAAGAGCAAGCTGGCAGATGCTTCGGCCTCCTTGCTTTACGATCTCTGCTGCAGCTCCTCAGCTCTGCCATTGCCACCTGAAAGCCACATGCTGATGAATATGTGAATGATACACAAAGTTTTCTTACAATAAAACTTTATTGACAAAGACAGGCCGAGAGGCAGGTTTGGCCTGCTTGTTCTGGAGCCTTGTAGGCTTGGGTGAGGGCTTTTACTTTTATCATTATGTGATGGACGTTTAAGGTTGTTGGTTCTAAGAGTGAAGGGCTCTGATTGATGCTGTAGAAGATCATTCCGTGCCACACATCTAGCATAGTGCTTGAAACTCTGGAGGGGTGTGGTGGAGCCTCCTCTCCTGGTGAGAGCAAAAAGACTATGCAACTGCAATGTGTTTATTCAGACACTCGGGAGGGTATATTAAGCTGAAACTCAGTCTAGCAATTTGTTTGCTTGGCTCGGCTCAGGCACTCTGTGCTCCTAGGGCTGGAGCATCTTCTTCATGTGGTTTTCCTCAGACGCAACATGTTCTCAGGGCTGGCCTTGCTTTAGCCCCACATGTCTGAGCAATCTCCAGCTGCAGCCACTCCCTACAATTCTGGTGTTCATTGGGGAAGGGATTATAGGGCAAGAGAGGACACAGAGACTGTTAAAGTGCTATGAGAGCAAGAATGGAGACTGGGTCTGTAGTGGCTGTGGCAGTGGACCATGTCACCCTCTTGTGTCCTCAGGGAGGCTTCTTGCGTTCATGACAACTGCACTTTCTACTGCTGTTGGAGTTAGGAGGGACCTTGTGACCAGCATTTGCCAAGAGGACAGGAAACACAGAAACCCGTGGAAGCTCTCTTTCTCCTGGGTTGGTGAAAGCACATTCAGGATGTAGCCAGCATGGGTCCTCAGGGGAGGGCTGTGTGGGGAGGCAGCCCTCTGAGCTGCAGCGCACACAAGGAGCCAACAAGAAATGACCCTGTCATGCCTCAAGGAGTGGGGCATTGTCTGTGGCAGGACCAGCCTAGCTTGTTGTGACTAGTGCAGAGGCAGTGGAGGTGACAGGAAGTGACATGCTGTGGGGCCATCCTCAGGCATAGCTCTCAGGATTGGCTGATAAATAAGACAGAGGGTGTCTGAGAAGTAAGTAGAGGATTTAGTGAAGTTGGCCTGAGTAGTTGGGTGGTGATGGCGGCAATGAGCCAGAAGCAGCAGGCCTGGTGGGGAGCTCAGGGTGCCCCACGTCCACTGCTTCCTGGTCATCTAACTCACTTTCTCATGGGAGGTTTCCTCATCTGTACAGTGAGGATAAAAGCAGGACTGGCTTGATGGGGCTCTCAGGAGGACTGGATGGGTAAATCCACATGAAGTGCTCGGCCTGGCCCTAGCAAAACACGGCTCTGAAGCGAGCACTGTGCCATTGCGTCAGCGTGCACGTGATCAGTGGCAGCAGCAGCACCAGCACTAGTGTTCAGTTTGCGTCAATCCCGCATTCAGCACATTCTAGATAACCCATCAAGTCCAGTTTCCGGTCCTACAGAGCTGCCATAAGACTTGGTCCAGCGAGGCCTCTGCTGGCCCTCCTGGTAGCCTTTTACAGGCCCGGTGGCTCGCTAAGCTTCATGTGGCTGGTGCTCAGAGACCCAAAGGGAGTCCAGCCTGCTGCACCTTGCTTTGCCCGACTCCAGAACCTGGGCAGACCAGGGAGGGAGTGTTTATCTCCACAGGGATCCAGACAGAGATTTCCCTGCCTGACACAACTCTGGCACTGTCTTTCCTTATTGCTGGATGTGCCCTTGCTGGGAACAAATGAGATCACAGCAGCCACTCTAGAAAGTTCTAGAACAGTTTATCCATCTGATCCCCTAAGGACAGTAGCAAGCGCACAACCTTGCTACTTTGGTTCCCACAGGCTAAAACACTTTTCTCCAGGCCAGAGTGACCCTGCCCCTTAGGCCCACACTTCTGTCTCCCTCACACTCTGGATACTGGCAGGGTTGAGGAGACAGACACGCTTGGTGTTATCCTGGACACCATGTGCACTTCTTACCACATAAGTGCTGATGTCTCCAGAAAATTCAGCCTTCAAGGCCACTCCACAGAGCAGGGAGTTACAAACTCCAGGGCCCCTTGTAGGCCTTTAGCCTTCAAGGCCCCCCACAGTGTTGTTCTTCCCATCTCCATTCTCCTAGCTCTAAACACACTTTCAGATTTGCTGTCATAGGTCATAGCTTTCTGGGCAGAGGCTCTACCTTGAGTCACCACTGCATGGTGACAATGGCTACTTTTCCCTCTCCTTCTAATATATAGGAAAGCATGAGACTGATTTAAAGAATATGTGAAGGCCTTGAAATTATGTACAATAGTATAGCCCTTTCCTTGGGAGAGAGAGCATTAATTATTTTCATCAATTCTCACAGGATGACAGCACAAAATAGACAAATATCTGGGGGGTGGGGAGCTGATGGAGATTGCTGGGCTGCTGAACTGCCAGATCCTAAGCAGAAGTAAGTACCCACCTCTTCTGGCAGAGCAAGCTGCAGAGCTGTGAGGATCAGCTGCAAACCAGAAAGCGCAGCCTCATCCCCACATGCTGTGTGTAAGGTGGCACAGGCACAGCTCCAATACCCCAGACAGAGCACGGCGCTGGCCAGCGAGCCCACACAGCACCTGCTCCATTGGGATACATATTTCTGGGTGCCCCAACTTCTCCTGCTGACTCTGGAACATCAGCTAGCATGCGAGAGGAGCCCAAGTCCAAGGAGGGCAGCCCCACCAAGTCCAGCCTTCCCGTTGTCAGCCAGTGCTTGATGAGCAGGAGATGAGTTTGGTCTCTAGGACTTAAAATTATGTTTTGTATCTCCAGATGAAGTCCCAGATAGGGAAGGGCAGAATAGCACCCCTGCTGATCACTGTCCACTTCTGGGCTGCCAGGGCCAAGGAGCAGAGGGCAAGAGCTACTGATTTGTGCCACTAAGTTCAAGGTGCTATGTAGAGGAGGGTTCCTGGCCCTGGAATTGGGGCTTTACCACCATCACAAGTTACTTGATCCTTGCTAACAGTCAATGGTGACTCAGGGGACATTATGGTCCTCTCCCCCATTGCACAATGATCCAAGGAAGCTGCATGGTGCACGATGAGCCCTGGAGACAGATTGGAATGGGGCTAGGAGTGCTCCAGGGTTCTTTCCACAGAAGAGAACAGGCTGTGCTGCCCCAGTGGCTGCTGGTCTCCAAGCTGGATGGCATTCAAGTGGAGACCTCATCTGGAGGCCACCGAGCACCACACAGTACCCAGCTCAGAACCCCGCAGAGCAAAGATGCAGGTCCATCCTATTTCACAACCAGGCCTCTGGAGCCTGAGGCCTAGTCTCACAGGTGAAAGGGCAAAGGGATGCTGGAAGAAGCTCCAGGAATGGAAGGGTGTGCTAGATATAGCCTGTGGCCCTGGTGGCCTCTCCCGGCCTCATCCGAGTATTTCTTCTCCAAGTGTGAACTAGCCTTAAGGGGTCTGGAAACTATTAGAGAAGTAAGTGGGGGCCTTGGATCCAGAGGGCAAGGACCCCCCAATACACATACACACACACACACACACACACACACACACACACACACACACACACACACATCCATCCCATGACCATCAAGCAACCGGCTTGGAGATATTTTAAAAAATGTCAACATCACAGAAAAGATAGTCAGTGGGAAGGAAAGATGCAGGCTAAGACTGAAGAGGCATAAGGGTCAGTGCAACATGGCATATCTTGGATTAAAATCCAGTATACTTTTCTCTTCCAGTACTAGGGATTGAACTCAGGACCTTACGCTTGCAAGGCAGGCACTTATGGCACTGAGCTACTCCCCTAGCCCTTAAAATCCAGTGTAAAGACCACCTTGGAAAATTGCAAATCACACACTAGAAAATTTATGTTGGGCTGAGTATGTAACAGTGTTGTGATGCTATTTGGGGGGTCTGCTCATGTTGCGGCACTTATATTGGGAAAATATTTTTAGAAAATGCCAGCTTAGGTGTTTAAGGATGAAGAGGCTTGATGTTCACAGCTTTCAAATAGTTCAGCAAAAATAATAGTTAACTGGCGATGCGCACAGGCGAACATACTGCAGGTGAATGTGAATAATCTAGGCTGAGTACGTGTGCACCCACTGCACAGCGCTCCTCCCTCTACATGTGCTTTAGGTACTGATAAGCACGTGGGAAGAGGCACAGAGTGGGTCTCATGGTGATGGATAGCATGGCACTGTGTCTCTTGGGAAGGGCCCCACTGTTACCCAGCCTGGCTCAGAACAGAAAGAAAAAAGTAGAAGTAAAGGACTCACCAAAGGTCAGAGGTAGAAATATTTTGAGTGAGAGATGTGTGTGGTGGTGTGTAATGTCTACACGTGAACACCTGTGTGTGATTCTGTATGTGAGTGCACGTGTATGAGTGCGTGTCTGTGAAGACATGTGTGAAACAGGTCAACAGGAGCAGCTGGTGAAAGCTAATGAAAGACAAAGCTCTCTATACGCTATCACCCCCGATGAAGGAGCCCTTCCTCTCCCCACCCGGGGCTTTCCAAGCCCTCTAGTTCTTCCCAATCCAGAGGGCTGACAGTTCCCACACAGCTTCCTTCTGTAGAGTTTGGCCCAATGAAGTTAATGAGCTGTCATTGAGTGTTACTCATAACTGCTGTGAGACAGTCATTAGCATGGCCCACAGTCCTTTCTGGTGATTTAGATTTACCTAAATATGGGCTGGATGTGGCTCTGGGGAGCTGAAAATGCACACCTAGGGGACTGGTACATCCGCAGTGGTCAGCAGCAGTTTTGTTAACACGAGAAATAGATCAGGAAAGATGGCTGAGTGATGGCAGGACTCAGATCTGTGAGGGGGCGTGCAGCACACTGGGGGACAGGAGTGACATGCAAGGGCTTGTGCAGGGGCTAGTGACCATGAGTGGGGTGTGCCTGTCCTGACCAGATAGTCCTTCATCCTATGGTCATTCACCTTGAATCCTCAGCTTCACTGGATTAAGAGGCTCAGTAGATTACTAAAGCATAATCCTGGGTATGTCTGGGTGAGTGGTGGCCATGTGATCTTAGGGTCTGTGTCTAGTCCCTCGCCCTTCCCTCTGGCTCTATGCACTGTTATGCTGTCCATCTGCCATAAGCTAAGTAGCTTTGCTCCGTCATGTCCTTCCACTATGATGCTCTTCCTTTGGAACCAGCTTCTCATGAACTGGCTTCCTTGAGACCACAAACCAAACTAGACCTCTTCCCCTTTACATTGTGGGTGTCTGGTATTTCATCCAAGCAATGGGAAAGTGAATAAGACAATCCATCTCTCCCAACAAGTTCCACAGGCCTTTAGCACTGGCCTCATAGTGGACAGGTAGGGCAGAGGGGCCCTTACTTGGAGTCGTGTTCTGAAACTGCCATCTGCAAAGTCTTCACAACCTTTCAGCCTGCGTTCTGAAAACGAATCAGAGACCCTGGAGCATGGGTGAGCTCTGGATCAGAGCCTTAAGTCACATGCAGTCGTACCCCACCACTCTTCTCCTCCTGCTTGCCTTGTGACAGGACCCTAGGCATAGCTGGAGTCAGGTGCAGGTGTCCTGTGCATTCCAGGTGGGCCTGACAGCACCATCCCTTCCCAGTAGGCCACCCAGAGAGCCCAAGCCTCTCTGATTTCAGAGCAGAGCTTCAGGCTGTGGTGTCCCGGGCTCCTCATCACTGGGAGCTGCATAGCAGTCCAGGTGACAGTGTGTTGGCCAGTGCCTGGGCAGAGGGCCCAGCGTGGGAGGCTCTGGGCAGCTGTACCCTGAGGAGCATGACATTAGAGGACAGGTGGAAAACACTAAAAGGAAGAGGAGGAGGAGAAGGAAGAGAGAGCATGTAATGGAATGATGCCTGTGTTTCTGGTCCTCTGCTGGTCCTTTTCCTGCTTTCTGAACCAGAGTTTTCACTTCTCCCTTGGTCTCCCAAATGATGCAAGTGCTACGTTCCGTGACGCACCTCTGATCACTCCACTCCTCTCAAGTTCTCATGGGAACGTGGAGAGGAGACTTGTCCGGCCCTTCCTGGACGCCACTCTGGCTGCCATCGCTTAGCAGCATCAGATGCTTCTACAACCTGCCCTGCTCCGAACTCCACAGGGAGGAGCTGGCTGAGGCCTGCTTTGCCTCTGGACTTCCCTCAGTTATAAAGAATATATATCTCATGTCTAGAAGTTTTGAAGTCATATTTTTTAATGCTGTAGGTCAAAGCCCTGACAGGTGTCTTTGATATAAATCCTAAGATGGAGCTGTGATCTAGAGAAAAGTGGAATACGTTACAAGGCGCATGAGATGTCTCCAGTGGTGACTTGCCCCACCCAGCCTGCTATTTAACATGTTGTGTCAAGGGCTCTGATGGTCTTATTGATGTTGTTATTTGATGCTGTTATTATTATAGTGGAAGAGTAAATAAATGAGTATATAGAAAGGAAATTTCACAATCAATGCATCTATAAAAATTATAAATCTGTCATTGAACAAATGACATGAAGATCATTCCTTCCAAATAGCTCACTGTTGTAAAACCTCTGTAGTTTATAAATCACAAATTGTGTATGCCTAAAGGAAAGACCTAAAACCATTGATTTCTTAGAAGAAAATTCACACATAAATCTTCATGAATTTAAGTTGCACAGATGATTCATAAGTAGGACACCAAAGCGTAAGGAACAAAGGAAACATCCACTAAACTTACAAACTTCTGTGTTTCAAAGAACAACATCAAAAAATGAAAAATCAAGCCCCAGAGTGGAAGAAAATATTTCCAAAGTGCATATCTTATTCTAGTATCTAAAATATATAAAGAATTATTATAACATAACAAGAATACAAATAACCAAATTTAAAATGGGCAGAAAAGGCCTAAGTCTTCTTCTCCAAAGACGATGCACAAATGTCTAACACACATATGAAAAGAAGTAAGAGTTGCTAACCATCAGCAAACTGCAAGTTAAAACCATAATAAGATACGAGCCTCTATCTGCTAGGACAGCTGTGGGCGGTGGGATAGCCACAGTGTGGGCCATATTAGAGCCCTAAGCCCTGCTTACAGGAGGAGCTAATGGTGTGGCGGCTTTGGAAAACAGCATGGCCACTCCCGTGACAGTGAAACAGAGTCACTGTGTAGCGCAGGAATTCCACCCCGGGTGTACACCCAAGGGAAATAACAAACACACGCCCCCACAAAGTGTGTTCACAAGTGGCAGCAACAGCATTATGTACAATAGTAGAAAGACAGAAGCAACCCAAATGCCCTTCAAAAGATGAATGGAAAAAAAAACAGGGGGGGTGAATCTATACCATAGAATATTATTCAGCCATAAAAAGGAATAAATTCTTGGTACACACTACATGAGGGGTGAACCTTGAAACCACTATGACATGTGAAAGAAGTTTATCTCCAATGCCTATATGTTTTATGGTATCATTCACACAAAATGTCCAGAGTATGCCAAGCTACAGAAAAAGGGTATATTAGTGCCCTCCTACAACTGGGGGCTGGGGGACTGGGAGAATTATAGGTGAGAGAATTATAGGTGGAGAGTTTCTCTAGGGGTAATGAAGGTATTCTAAAATTACCTGAGCTGATGGCCACTTCATACTATGAATCTGCCAAAACCACTGGGCTGTGTCTTTTACAGTAAGTAGTGAATTGTATGGTATGTGAATTATGTCTTAACAATCTGTCTTTAAAGAAACAATACCTGGAGTTTCTCTAACAGGGTAGGTCTTCTGCTGTGCTCACCTGCTGTAGCTTCCTGGTTATAACCCAATGGTTATAAATATATAATTAGAGTCTTTGTTTCTTAACTGAGAGGCATGCTATTTTGTATTTATTTATTTGTGTTTTAGGGAAGGGTCTACAGGGTGTTTGGAGTCTCACTACTAGACTGTACTCATAGTGATCTACCTGTTTTCAGCCTCCCAAAAGCTGGGATTACAGGTGTGCGCCACCATGACCTGTCTTAATTGCCATTTCAGTGCACTCCAGGGGCAGGGCTGGCATGCAGGCCCAGAGATTGAACCGCCAGCCCCTGTACCTGCTTGCAGGTGCTTTAATCTGCTGAGCTATTTGTCTGGCCCTAGGCATGCTATTTTGGACCCATCTTTCTGTCTCTCACACTTGCGAGTGTCTAATCATCTGCCTAACAGGAGGACTGACATTCGCCCCAGACACATCTGGTGCCGGAGTGTTCGTGAAGCCTGCCTGAGGCCCATTCACCCTCCTCTGGCCCATGTATCTGTCCAAAGTTGCACATCCACACCCAAGGCCACCTGCTCACACAGATGAGCTGTTCCTCATACCTTCTGACTCAGGAGGGACCAGAGGAGCAGTTCAGGCCCAAGATGGAGACGTCCCATGATGGTCGCAGAGATCTCAGGACCACCCCAGGGTTCAGGGGCCACATATCTGTGTAGATGCACCTGTGGCTCACAGCTCAGGTGGAGGAAATAAGGGTTTATTGACTTCTGGGTAATCTGACCCATAGTCATTCTCTCTGGACAGAAAGAGAAGGTCTGGTTCCCTCTGTGGGATGCCTAGACTCTGCGCAACCCCCTACAGGTTTCCACCATAGATCATCAGGCACAGAGTGTGGAGTACCTGAAAGATCCATCCTGCAAAAGACATCCCCCAGAAAAACACTAAAGGAAGGCAGAAAGGGCGATTTATCAGGTGTCCTACACCAGATGGCCCCATAAATCCATGTTCTTCTTGGAACCTTAGGATGAGGTCTTATCTACTTACTGACATGGCTGTTGTAGGTGTAATTATAGGATGAGGTCAGGCTGAAGTGCAGTGGGCATTTATCCAGTAAGGCCTCATAAGAAACAGAGAGAGACAGAGGCAGACACATAGGGAGCACAATGGTCAAGGGTCAGTGACCCTAGAAGCTAAAAGAGAGCCAGGAAGAACCCTTCCTGGAACTGCTGAGGTCCTGTGATGCCATCATGGTAGATGTCGGCCGCCTGGCAGGAAAGAACAAATTCCTGCTTCTTTCGGTCCCCAGGTTATAGCGATCTTCCCACAACCTCAGGAAATGCATCAGCCTTCATTCCCAAAGCAACAAGATAAGCCCAGATCTCACAAAGTCACCAGCACCCAGCATGTTGGTGGCACTCTGAAAGGGGGACAAAAGGCAGCATCTCCTGCTAACAGAATCCATAGCGGGCACCTATGTAGCCACAGCCATGGAAGATAAAAGCTTGTGCTCTAACTCCATCACATCAATATGTTCTGGCTGCATGGCACACTTTTCATCTCACATCTGAAAAGGTTGGTGAGGCCATCTCCTTCAACCTGGATCCCCACACTGTAATAATTCAGTAAGTAGTCACTTCTTTAGCGTTATTGAGTTCCTCAGGGATGACTGCCAAGCTGTCCCAGTTAATGTCATCATCACCACACCATCTAGAGAGATTCAGGCTGAAACCAGTGACAACTGTGTCCTTGCTCAGAACCCAACGTGTGTAAAAGCACAGTGCCTCCCCATCCCACACACTACTTCAGGCAGCAGACGTGAACATCTTTGCTTACTGCTAATTAAGCACCCCTTTGTCATCTTTGAAGTGAGCATGGTTAGATTTGTATTGACTGGACTTACCAGGCTGAAGTCAAGAGAAACACAGCTGAAATTTGTTTTTCATCTTAGCATTATAACATGCTCTCCAGTCACCTAGAAATAGTAGCTTATCTTCTTCCTGTCTTCTAAGAAAACCAGCACATGCAAATTCTACATTCTGTTGTAAGGTTCATCCTTAGAGGCAGAAAATTTTGCCCAAAAGTCTTACAGTGAAGCTATCTGGAACCAACCCTTGACCATTGAGGTCATGGGCAGTAGAATGAACTATAGAAATAAACACTGAGTTGCCACACCCTCGACATAAATGCCACACATCAATGTCCCCACCCATCCCCTCGGGCTCTGGAATGTGGGAAGGGACTGTCTGAGGACTTGCCCTTTTCCTTCTTTTTTTTTTTTTTTTTTTGTCTTTTTGAGACAGGGTCTCACTATGCAGTTCATGCTGGCCTTAAGCTCACTTTGTAGCTCAGGCTGGTCTCGAACTCATAACAATCCTCCTGTCTCAGCCTCCTGAGTACTGGGATTACAGGCGTGTGCCACCACGCCCGGCTTGCCCTTTGCCTTCTTGTGGGAAATCAAATCCAAAGCAGGGCTCCTGCTACCAGTTCTTTGCAGGAAAGAAACAGTGGTTCCCACTGCCAGCAGGGACTCCACATGCGCAGGAGCTAGAGGTTCATCTCCATGGCTTCTCCATGGCCCTTCTAATGTCATCCCCAAAGTGCTAGGATAGAACTCAGGGCCATGGTTGCCCTTAGGGCCAGGCCGTTTGTGTTGAAAGAAAGAAACCCGCAAAGTGTGGAGCAGGAACTGGAGTGACACTTGGGGACATCTTCCAGGTTGTGAAGAGGCTTGGCTGCAGCAGGAGAAAGTGTCACAGAGGTTGAACAGTTGAGAAGTTGAACCTCTCGGGGGGGGGGGGTGTCAAAGCATGTTCCGTCCCTACTCTTTCATAAGGCCAGCAGGCCTCTCCTCTTCTCCTCACCTGATATGCCAGGGGAGTCTGAGCAGGCCATGCAGTAGGGAAAGCTATCGCTGCTCTTGTCTATCTTCAAGCTCTTTGGGTCACCCTGCCCACTGTCTAGGCATTGTGGACCAAAACTAAGTCATGTCTGCCAAGGTCTGTCCCAGTTCCTAATTCACAGACACAAAATATAGTAATAGTAGTAATAAATGATGGGCCCAAGGGTAAATAAAGCTTGGATGTAGCTGTCATGCAGTAAGGGCTAACTACAATAATTTGGGGGAAGAGGAAGCTAAGCCCTTCTTATACACTATGCTCCAAAGAAATTCAAATACAAATCTTAAAAGTTATAAAATATTACACTAAAACTGAGAATTATCATTTGCACGGCTAGCAAAGAGGTGGGGAACGGGCCATTCTCATACATTTCTAGCACTACTTTTGGGGAAGTAATAAGCAATAATTACTCAAATGATCAGGTCTGGAAATTTAGCTTATGGAAACCACGCCACTAGTTCCTAAAAATTTCTGTAGGAGAAAGCCTACTACAGCTTTGTTGCAATGGAAAAAAAAAATTAAAACATCGAAGACTACCTCATCTTGGGATCATTTCCAATATTCCATGTTATACTGTCGAAAATAGAAAAAGAGGGCTCTGTGTTTATAAGCCTGTCTTTGTCAGTCCAGGCCAGCATCACCGATATAGGGCAGGCTGGTGGCTTTAAAAGTATGTTTATTTCTCAGTTCTGGTCCAGGATCCAGACCAGTGAATGAAGAATGTGAGTACTGTGACATCCTGTTTTATAGGTGGCATTCTTTCCAGGGCATCCCACAGGACTGGGAGAAAAATCATTTCTCCTGTCTGCCCTTAGAAAGACACCAGTCCCATTGCTGGGGACCTCATCTTAATGACCTAATGACTCCTTGGAGTTCCAGCAACTAATATCATCACTCTGGTGGCTAGGAATTCAACATGTACACTGTAGTGGAAGACAAACATCCCATCTGTGACAAAACTAAAAATTATATATGTATTTTTTTATTTTATTTTTTTTGGTGGAACCAGGGATTGAACTGGAGCCCTTGTGCTTGCCAGGAAAGCACTTATTCTACTGAGTCATCTCCCCAGCCCCTATATATGTATTTTAGAAACAGTTTCACATTGTGTAAGATTGTTGCAGGCAGCTGAGTTAGATAAAAGTATTATAGGCAGTCAGACAGGGCTGGGCCCTCAAAGGAGCTAACACAGAAGACAAAATACCTTAGGAGGCAGACCTAAAGACCAAAGATCAAACAAATGCTAACCTCCCTAAAGATTAGCATTGGGGATTGATCTTCGCCCTGAGAAAGCCAGGAAGAATCATTAAGCCAACTTCTACTGGATGGCTAACCATATAAGGTCCTGTTCTACATTCATGCCCGCTTGCTACATGACTTGCTTCCTCATTTGGGCCTGGACTTAATCAATTTTATCTGAGCAGCAGTGCTTGTAATCCCATTGGTTGACCATAGTTTTGTCCCACCCCACATCCACCTAAGCAAGTTCCCATTTTCTCCATCTTAGCCCCTGCATGGTTTTGTCCTATAAAAATAACCTGGAAGAAATAGCTTTCTCAGCAACCTGCTTGGGCCCTTCTTTTGTCCCTCTCAGACAAAAGCTTTCTACTCTCAACCTCCATTTGTTCCTAAAATTCATTCTTTGGTTTTAGAGAGCATGAACTGGTCCAGGTCAGGTGGGGAGTTTCACTTCCCCTGTATCAAGATGATTTGTCAATGTTTTGTAAAACTGAATATGGAATCACTGTATGGCCTAAAGCATTGAATTTTAAGTATTTTTGCAGAGCAATGAAACTTCTGTTCATAAAATGAAGCTTGTATACAAATATTCAAAGCAGCCATATGCATAATAGCCCACAACAAAAAGACCAGACGTCATTTGACTGGTGACTGCTAAACAAGCTGTAGTACAACCATAGCATGAATACTACTTGCAATAAACAGGAATTAATTCTTGTCACCCCACTAGCATAGCCTGGACGAATTGCTGGAGAATGCTATGTGATGAATGAAGACACCCATCCCAAACATAGTATTCTATACTGTATGTTCTGTTTCTGTGACATTTCATAATGATAAAATTATAGAAATAAAAAGTAGGTCAGTGGCTACCAGACGTTAGGGGTGGGAGGAAGGTGGATGATGCTGTGGATGCGGGAGGGGAGAAAAAGATGAGTGCAATTGTTAAGGGACAATGTGGTGCACACAGGACCCCACATGTGTGATAAAACTGTGCAGAAACACATACGAGTATGATTCAAACTGGGGCTGAGGTTACAGAGCTGTGTTAGTGTCACTATCCCAGATGTGGCCTTTCACTGCAATTTTCAAGAAGTTACTATTGGAGGAAGCTAGGTTAAAGTTACATAGGATGTGTCAGCATTATTATTCTATATCTGCCTGTAAAGCTGCAGTCATCTCAATAAATTTCAAGTGAAAGGCATTTTAAGAATATTTTGATAAAATATATCATAAGATAAAACAGTTTCTGAAGTTTTTATATATGGCCTTCTTTGTTGATAACCTTAAATAAAGTCAGTCTTGGTATATTTGAAAACATTTGGCTAAGCATAAAGTAAAGGAGGAGCTGCCTGTGGGGGAAGAGGACTCCGTTAGCTTAGTTATGTATTCTGTGTTGACTTTTGCTACACTGGGGACGTTTTTGTCATAAAAAATAAAAATTTTAAAGAGATAAAAACAAAACCATAAAAGCTTTAGGAGACGAAAAGGTATTATTTGTATAACTTTAGGGTGGAGATTCCCTTCCCAAGGAAGGAAGATTTGACACCCAGAAGGCGTACAGGAAACCACTCACAGATTAATCTCATAAAAATCAGTCTCCTCTGTGGATCAAAACACAGCATGAAGTTAAAAAACAACTAACATGTGACATTGCCTAACAGACAATGGATTCAGAACCTAAAGCAGTGCTTATTAAATCACATGGGCTCAGGTCGGTGATGTGGGGTCAGGCGGCGCAGTGGTTGGGCCCAGCAGGGGCTCCAGGGCCGGGACTACATCTTGAAGCCAAGGAGCCACCCCACCCTTGGCATGGGCCCCAGAACCTGCGACAGACAGAAGCATATGTCCTGCAGACTGGCCCCCTGACACACAGAGGACTGGGGGTGCTTTGGGAGAGTTGGCAGTGTCCTCCAGGACATAAAGGTGCATACTCACACAGACAGACACATACATACATGGACACACATGGAAACCCACAGCCATGTGGACATACACAGAGACACAGATACTCATGAACACACATGGATAGACACTACATGTGTACACAAACACGCAGAGACACATGGACACAAAGAAATACCCAGCCATCCATAGAGACGCAGACTTACAAATATAGATAGATATACAGACACACACACACACACACACACACACACACACGTATATACATATACATGGGGCTGTGGCCTACCCATGAGTCAAAGCCAAACTACAGAAACTATAAGAAGGATGGAATGTGTGTCCCAAAAGAGACTGTAGGGAATGGGATCTGGTTCCATCTGCCAGCAGGTGACTACACTGAGGAGGTCCCACAGCTTAGAGGCCCCATATTAAAGGATGAGGAGAACACTACAGAGGCCCTTAGAAGAAAACCAGCAGTCAAACCCCACGTCAGAAGGGGGCCTCGTGAACCTCCAAAGCATTCTGGAGAGAGCATCAGATGTGGTACTCACAGCCCAGAAAGCCTCAGGAAGAGTGCAGCACTGGGCTGCCTATGCTCCAGCCCTCTACTCTGGAGTCCGGTTGGGAGGCAGGGGAAGGAGGAGAGGGCACCCCCAACTTATCCAAGCTGCTCTCCCAGGGCTGGGCAACACAGAGGCCAGGGGCTGCCTCCAGCCCAAACATCTATTGCCCTGCAGCTCTTGGCTGGTGCTGTGTGATTGCAGAGGGATGAACATGTACAACAAGCTGTGCTGGATTCCATCCACACACAGGGAAGACCTCAGAGGGGTGGTGGTGGAAGCTGTCCTTTGTTCCATCCTTGCTGCCCTGCTCTAGGCTCTGCCCCACATTGGTAATCCTTAAAACATCATGCATTAAGACAGATACCCTTCTGTACTGGGGGGTAAGTAGGCAATGCATGGGGGGATTAGGCAATGGAAAGCAGCTCAAGCACCACCTCAGAGCCCACAGGGGAACCAACCACAGACTTATGTGAGTTACCATAAACATGAACTTTCTGGCAGTGCACCAATCCCACCCATAGGCATGAAGGTGGAAGTATCTACATGTGCGTATGAGGAAAGCGAGCACTCAGTGGTGGAGAGCCTTTGGTGCCCATGCCGCAGCTGGCCGTATCATCGCTGAAAGCTCCAAAGGGTTCGCCATCCCTTGCTAGCACAGCCCAAATCTAGGCCCAGTGTGGCTGGCAGGCTGTATCAGTAGAGAGAGCCATCAACTGTGCACAGGAAGCAAGGTCACAGAGAGTGACAGGGAGCCCACCAGGGGTGGATGGACAGCAATGTCACAGGCCAGAGGCAAAGAAACAACTGACCCCAGGCAAAAGGTAGGTTGCAGTTTGTGTCTGTGAATCTAGCTCCATTTCCTGGTCTAGGCCAACTCCTCTCTTTTCTCCTGAACCAAAGCTCTAGAATTTGGTTTGCTCAGTCCAACAGTCTCCCTGGAAGGGTTTCAGCTCCAGTAAGAAAGCACAGTGGAGCGCACCAGGAGCATACCCATATGCAGAATAGTACACAGCTGGCAAAAAGAGTGTGTGTGTGTCTGTGGATATGAAAAAATATCCCAAAATATAGCAATGGGAAATCAAACCCAGAGTTCTATCTAATGTATAACATAATTTACAGTAAAGTTCATTGTACATATACAGTTGTATGCGTAATTACATATATAAATAAAACATAGAAATTAGAGAATTACCAATGATGATTGCTTCAAGGATGGATCTATATAAGAAGAGAAATAATCTGGTGCTTTCTGCAAACCTTAGTGCTGTTTGAATCCTTTGCAGGTGCATTTGTGTATCTGCATAATAAACATGAAGAAAGTGTGGGGAAATTAGGAAAAAGGCGTGGTGTGGATTGGAGGGCTGCAAGCCGGCGGGGCCACCCCTGCAGTGCTCAGAGGCCATTCAAGGAGATGCAGCAGCAGCAGCACAGTGCCCAAGCTGGGCTGGAGAAGGAGGGCGTTGGCTCTCTGGACAGAGGGCCAGGTGACAAGAGTAGTTTAGTCCTAAAGCAGCAATGCAAGACGATGGCCAGAGCCCTGCCAGAGTGGGAGTGGGGTGGGGGTGGGACGCTGTCTGCACTGCGCATGTGTGGGGCTGGGACTCTTGGGCAGGTTGTTCTACCTAGATGTCAATCTACAATGATGCAGTGCCAGCAAGGGCACCTGGTAAGGAGTGCATGGAATTACATCAGAAATGAGCATGGCCCAGGGTGTATGGCCCTTGACCTGTCTAATATGGGGTCTAAGCATGGACAGCAATGTGAAAGGCACCCACAGCAGATAGGCAGGTGCAAGAGGTGGTGAGGACCCTTGTGTCCAAGTGTTCCTCAGGCAGAGGGATAGCCCCAAGGCTCTGGTTATAGATTTGCACACTTTCAGCTCCTAGGACATGAGGCAGCTCCTAGCTTGATTCCCATTTTCTTAGAAAGCAAAGGGAAGTTAAGAGTGGCCAGATAAACTTCCCAACATCACAGAGAGAAGAAGTAACAAATCCCAGAATCCATTTGGGACTCTGAGATGCACCCACTGTTCCCAACCTGCTGTTTGCACAGTCTATGCCCTGTGTGCACATTCTGGTGGTGGATAAGAGTCACCTTCTAGTTCCCATGAGAGTCACCTTCTAGTTCTTTATCTCTGCCCTTTTCTGGGGTCTCTTCCTGCTCCTCTTGGACAGGCTTCCAACCCAGAACCTGCCCTGCAGCCCCAGCCCTCTTTGATCCACCCTTCAAGCACTGACAAGGGCACTTCTAGGATCATAGCTCCGACCCCCTTGATCTACTTGGGTTCTTCAGGAGGCATTTCCACCACCACTCACGATGCAAAAGCAAGGGATGAGGGGAGATGGCTCAGTGGAATAAGTGCTTCCCTGGCAAGCACAAGGGCTTGAGTTCAATCCCCAGTTCCACCAAAAAAAAAAAAACGCAAGGGCCAGGCAGGTACTATTCTTAGAGTAACTAAAAGAAACACATGAACCAGATGCTGAGACATCCAGCAATAAGGACAGTGGTCCCTGAGAGATAGGAATCTGGTGGGCAGAGCAGCAGCCGTGAAACACCCATGCTTTGGTCCCTGGACTCTGTGCATATGTTGCATCTTATAATCAAGGAGACTTCACAGATGTGATTGTGCTTAGAGAATTTGAGCTAGATGGGTTGTCCCAGGGAATTCCAGTGACAGGTCTCCTAGTCTAGTCTCGGTGTCTCCTGCAGGGAGGGAGGTGTCTCTGGGATGGGAGGAGTCAGGGTTAGTGAGTCATCCTCAAAGGGACAATGCTGCACTTGAGTTACTGTTGCAGGATGCATTGGTACAGCCCTGCACAGGATGACTATTGGGCAAGGGAAGTCCACAAGCTGAGGTCCCTGCCCCATCCAGGGACCAAAGGAAAGCTCTAGGAGATACACAAGCTTTCTGTGCAGCCTCAGAAAGCTGTGCAGCATGAAAATCAGCTTACCAAGTGCAGCTGGAGGCCAGGGCCCAGGAGGTAGGACAGTAGTGGGGCTACCCGGACTTGACATGTGAAGACCCTCTGGATGGTAATCGAGCGAAGAGAGGCCTGAGGATTCCTTGCAATGTTCACCCTTGGCATGTTTACCTCCTGCCTACAGAGGATAGCAAAGGAGGGAGAAGTGGATGAAACCTTTGATGGGTAAAGTGAGTGGAGTGGAAAGAGCAGTAACAAAACTTCAGGTCCAAGCAACAGGTGAGTGGCCACAGCAGGGCAAATCTGAGAAGGCCAAGATCTACCCAGATGGCCAGAAGCCTAGAGGCAATCAGAATGTGCAGAGGACCCAGAAGAGACTGAGGCTGGCAGCAACAGGCAACTGTGCACAGTGGCATGGTTGGAACTGGAGATGAGCCTAGGGATAGTTTGATCCCTGGCACAGATCTGCATGGTAGAGAAGCACGTCTCCATAATCCTGCCAGGAGGCAGAGCTCCTCTCTCCAGAGGGCTGGAACCAGGGAGTCTGGACTCCTTAATGAGGGTCATGGATGCAGAGGAGGACTCTGGGCTGAAAACCCGAAGATATGAAGGTTAAGGCCAGGCCTTCCTCACTCCGTGACATGCAAGCCAACCCCACAGTCCTTTGGCAGGATTCTGGATGTTGCTTCTCTGAGGACCCTGGCCTGCCCAGGGGATTTATATGGCCCCAGATCCTCCAGGAGAAGAGCCCAGCTCAGTCCTCCTGAGCAAAGCTCACCAGCACTCAGAGCCACCAAGACCCGAGGGTCTGACAGCTGCCCTGGCCACATGAGATCAGTGATGGCAACTGTGGAAGTGAACAAAGGAATCTGCAGGAAGCAGAGAAAGCCCAAAGAGCAAGAAAAAATGCTAAAATAAAACAAAATAAATTGCAGTTATCTCCAGGAAATAAGAAGGTATTACATCCATGAAATAAAAACCAGTTGCTTTTAAACTAGCAATAAAATAAATGCTAAAAGGATCCTTCTGAATTTCAAAAGTACCCTTGGAAATTAAAATGGCAGATATCCAAAACAACAGCATGAAAAAAATCCAACGGCAAGGTCCAGGCAAGCTTCCAAAAGATAGAACCCAAACAAAGAGATGGAAAGTGGAAGAAAAAGGCTACAAAAGGAAGGGATCTGCCCATGAAGTCCACAATTGAGAAACAAAGGGTTTTTATTTTTATTTTTGTTTGTTTTTGTATTTAGTACACGGTCTACAGCGTCTCACTACACAAATCAGACTCATAGTGATCCTCCTGTTTTCAGCCTCCCAAGCACCAGGATTGAGAAACAGTTTTAGGAAAGAGAACAGAAAACTTATATAGATAGATTCATATTACAATAATGAAAGCCTGTGTACCAGCCTGAGTCTCCAGTTTGAAAAGACCCAATGAGGGCTCCCATGTGCAATGTCACCCCATGGGTAAAAGGAAAATTCTGGAAGATTTCAGAAGGTAATTCCTATAAGGCAGGAAGGACCAGAGTTCAATTAACCTCTAGGAGGCAGAGGAGGCGAGTCAGTTGAGGGTCAGAAATTTCTGAAGTGGTGGCTGAGGGGATGTGAAGGAGAACTCAGCCAGGTTCTCACTGCTCTGGACACAGCAGCAAGCATCAAGCACCTCCCAGGAGGCTATAGGAGAGGTGGGGCCAAAGCCAGGGGGAAAAGCCAAGAGGGGACCAAGGGCTCTAAAAAGGACCCGAAGCAGCATAGACCCAGGGGCCTCCCAGGAACCCAGCACAGCAACGGGACACCAGGCAGCCAGCAGCCCGCAGCCAGCGTGTGTGCACAGGAGCGGGCAGGCCCTGGAGAGAGCCCCAGCCATCAGCCGGCAGCACATGCCCACGTGGGCTGGGGCTGAGCCCCCTGGAGCCCAGAGTCCTGGAATGAATAGTTAATGGAGCACTAAACAAAGGGGAAACTTGGCAACTGTTTATTCCAAGTAAAACAAAAAGCTGTACAAAATAGGAAATGTGTGCTACATGGCTTAGCTGTGAATAATACGGACATAGTCATAACTATGTAAATACCGAATATTGATTTGGCCAAAAATTACACTCTAACTACCATGACCGGGCCGAGGCCAGGAGACAAGAACGCACATATACGCCGGGGGGGGGGGAGGCTTAAGGAGCTCAATCCTCCTCTTCCATTGTAGGAATTCATTAAATAACATTTAAACCGGAAAATCAAGAGAGAGGCAACCCAAGCGTGTTGTCTTACAGCAAGGAGAGAAGCCTGAAGCAACAGCAGGAATTCCTAGCACTGGGCTCTGGAGACTGGGCTTGGTGGGAAGGGGCCCACTGGTTTTCATTAGAAGCCTCACAGAACCGTGCATTTATAAACTACACACGTGTAGCATTCAGATAAACATACATTTTTAAAAAATTACCAAAGAAACAACAAGGAAAAGATGAAGTGGGTGAAATGAGCACATTTCTGATTAACCAGTTTATCTCCAAGAGGGGCTAAGGAACTTGGGCTCTGGGGCATAGCGGAAGGGACTGCCATGGAGCCATGCCTAGGATGTCTTATTTATCTATAGAATCCATGTGCAAGTTTATGCTCTGCATGCTACATCTCTACTATGTGGTAGAAAACGGGGTTTTTGTTTTGTTTTTCTCTTTTCTCTTCTTTCCCCTTCTTCTGACACAACCAAGCTGGGGTGGCAACACGATTCTTTTAGCATAAATAAGGCCAGGGACACGAGTAGGATTGCTGGGAGGTGGAGCAAAACATTTGGTCAGCTTATATGGAAAGGTGCTCAGGACAAGCGCTGCCGAGGCCCTGGCCCACTGGCCACCTGCTCACCTGGCCAGGCTTCAGTGGGAACTGAGACTCTGTGGAGTCCTCAGCCCCAGCACCAGGCCAGCAGGGTGCAGGGCCTGCGGATCAGAAGCAGAGGCAGCATAGGAGGGGAGAGGGAAAGAGGATCCCGTTAGGCTGGGACTCTGAAACCCCTCCAAACACTACAACAAAAGCCCCTTGGCCACAAGAGGAACTGGAGAAGAGAACTTGGAGGAACCCAGTTGAGACCCTTCCCCAGGCTCCAGTCGCTGTCAGGCCTGGAATCGGTGCAATTCTTATACGCAAAGCAAATGAGTGTGGGTGTGCCAGCCATGCAAAGCAGCGACCTACGTAGCTTGGACAGTGGGCAGCACGCTGGACCCAGACCCGGCCAAGCCCACGCACCTGGCCCAGCGGGAGGGGACGGCCTTGTCTCCCAGAGACTTCAGGGAGTGTCTCTGCACAGGTAGACTATGTTCCCCACAGCAGGGGCACTTTGGCCAGTCTGTGATACCAAGAGTTGATCCTGAATCTCAGGACTCTCGGATCCTCCCCAAGCTCTGAGGATCCAGCTCATGAAGCCTGGAGATAACATAGGGAAAACAAAGGAATCAAATGTGAGCCACATGAGTGCCAGTGGGCAGGGTGACCAAGATGTGGCTCTTGTGCGATGCCTCGTCCCACTCTGTTCTAGGCATAAATTCAGCCACTGTGGTAGCTCTTCCTGGGGGCACAAGCAGGGCAGACAGAAGATGCTTGCAGGCGATGCTCACTCCTGGCTTTCATTCCTCAAAACTCTGTGGCTGTGATGGCAGGGAGAAAGGAGGAGGCCACAGAAACTGTGGTGGAGAGATGGTCTACACTGGGAGGAGGCCAAGCTCACAGCCCTTCAGGACAGCAGAGCTGCCTGGCTTGCTGTCAGAGCAGGAGGAGGCAGTGAGACTGCTGCATGGGAGGTCTGGGTGGTGGTGATCCCAGGGCAGGCTCACAGGACCCCTGGCCTTATGAAACTCCTGCACCTTGGGCCCTCCATGTGGCCACCTTATTGGAAACTGGGGGGCTTACCTGCTGCTCATGAAAGACCTGGAGCATTCATATGCTGGTGCCAAACTTCTCCAACGGTATCACAAGGCCACCCCCTTCAGCTGGGCCAGGTGCATGGGCTTGGCGGGGTTTGGGTCCAGTATGCTGCCCTCTGTCCAAGCTACTTAGGTTGCTGTTTTGTATGGCTGGTTCAGTACCACCCGCAGTCAAGCTGGGCCCCTTCAGATCCTCCCTTGCCTCTTTTCTCAGCAAGACATGAGTAGAGGGGGATAACAGGGTGTTATTTATGAGTCCCCACAGCCAACAGCCATGTGTCAGGCGCCGCGCCTGGTGCTGTGTAAATGAGCCGTGACATCTGATCTCCACGGTTCCCCGGGGTTGGGATTATCACTCTGGACCCAAGCTCTGGTCTCTGCGGTTCCCACGTTGGTCCTTGTCCGAGAGGAGGGGTTGGGCTGGGCAGACCTGGGGACACCCCCACTGGGTGAGAGGCCCTGGCAGCTGGAGAGGCTTACAAAGCCCAGGCTTAGCTTCTTGTCCATCCCAGAGAAGAGTCCTGCTCACAGCCCAGAGACAGAGTGGTCATGGGCCTGATCTTCTCACCCCCATGTTCCTCTGAGTTGATTTCATCTGCTTCATGACTCTGAATTACATCTTTTGCCTCGGATTTGTGCCTCCTGCCCCAGCAGTGTGTGGGCTCCAGATGCAGACATGGCCCACGCCAACCTTCCTCGACCCCACCCTGGGCAGGTCATCATCCATCTGCCTCCATCTGCTCCGCCTCACCTGCCGCACCGTCTGCTGTCCTGGCACTGTCCACCTGAGGTTGCTGTAGTCACCAGGGCCCACTTGTGTCCCCACCATGTCCACTGTGCTTCCTAGAAGAGACAAGGTATGAGACACAGCACTGATTGTTTTGTTCTTCTGCTTGAAGCACTTCACATCTTGGGATGCATTTGGAGAGACATCTAGCTTTTGGGAGCCTCCAACCCTAAGCCCTGGCCCCTGCCCCTCCTCATAGGCTCTGCAGTGATGTCAGCTCTGGCCCTGGAAGTCTCCCACCCTCACTCACCAGCTGGCTCCCTCTACTCCCCACCTGCATTCTCTGTCCTGGCCTCTTCTGCCACCCCACCCGACCGCCCCACCACTCACAGTCTCAGGGATGTTTCTCAGGATGCTCCTCACCCTCCTCTCTAGCCTGAGGCCCAATGCCTGGAACATGGGGTTTGAGAAGCCCCTTACTGTGCCTGATTGTGTAATCAGGAACCTTGTCTCTAGTCTCTTCAGGGGCCAAGGCAGACATAGCTTCCAGCAGAGGAGTACACAGCTATCCAGTGGGTCCCAAGGAAGTGACTACTAATGTACTGAATACATCATTTTTAAGACTTTAATAAAGCAGGTTTATGTTTATAGGAAACTCACACAGAAAGTACAGAGTTCTTAGAAGCCCACCCTCATCATTGTATCACCTTTGTGACACCTGATGAAATTCACAGTGACCCCCAGAGTGTACATTGGGGTTTGCCCTGCTGTGTGCTCTACAGGTCTGGACTAACCCAGCAGGACCCAAGTACACCACACAGCGCTGTGCTTACTGAGAGCTGCTGACCTTGTTACTGTCCACGTGGTCGGATCTCTTCCAGCATGGCAGGTAGCTGCAATCGCAACACCCCATGGCTCTCACAGCTATGGGGACTTGGCAGATTTTTTTTTTTTTGCTCCTTTCTAATCAGATTGTTTGTTCCCTTCTTGCTGAGTTTTAAAAGTTCCTTGCATAGTTCAGAGTGAGCCTTGATCAGATCTGCCTTTTGCAAATATTTTCTACCATTCTGTGGCTTGGCTGACTGTGGTGCTTTCAAATTGTGTGTTTTTGCCCCTGCCACTCTTAAAAAATATGTGCACTACTTCATATACAAAGATGAGGGGTTTGCTTTGGCTGCAGGCTGGAAGGGTCCACTTTAGCACAGGTGGTCCCAGTGTTCTAGGCGAGCACTGAACATCGTAGCAGGGAGGTCTCCGCCTCATATGCTGTCCACATCCCTGTCACCTACTGTGGGAGTGGCCCCAGGAGGCTGGGGACCCAGCTAAGAGGGTGAATTGCGAGGGTTATTTTATCTGATAGTTAGGAGGGTCTTTTGAATTGTGGCAATAAAACAAATGAGGATCTACATAGTCTCACTTTAATGAGAATATGATCTCATCATACTTATATTTTTCATTCAAGAACTGAGAACAAATTCAGGTATAAGATTAATAGATAGATTTTACAAAGATAAGCCATGAAATCAACAGAAATGGTGCTTACATTTGTTGCTGAGTTAACAAAAATAAATAACAATTAAAAAGCTCACATATGCCATTATAACATGGACCTATATCATCCTTTAGAAAGTCTTTAAGGTTAAATGAAATGCAGAAAACCCCAAATGTCTCAAAATTATGCATCTCAGATATGATAGAAATACACTGTAAATGCCCTCAAAACTGTAACAAATTGATACAGTTTTTATACAATCACCATTCAGTAGGAAATTGAAAGAAGCTTTCCTATACTGCAACTTTTTAAATATTGTTTGACAATCTACCCCTGCAGAAGGAGACATAAAGTCGTTGTTTTATTAGGGTTCCTAAAAGGCTTTGTCTTATGGAGAGGGAAACAATGTTCCCAGCCAAAGGCACAGAGAGGGAAGAATTAGCAGGCACTGCGGAAGATGCAAGATGCGGGTTCTGAGGAGTGCCGTGGTGTCTGCACTATCAGCTTTCTAAAGCTTGCTCATTTATCTGCATTTCTGTTTCATTTTAGATAAAGATCAACTTCTGGGTTGTTCCAGCCCTGACTTCATCCTAAAGCCTGTGGCGGGCTCCCCACTGACGCAGAGTGGACTGGCTGAGCTGGGACAGCTTGGCTGCGCTCCCTCTAAGCACTCCTACCCTTGGCCCAGAGAGTCCACTCCAGGGCATCTGTGTAGAGAAGGGATCCCAAAGCCAACAGGTAGTAGAAAGGGCCACTCCTGTGGTATCTCAAGACAGTGAGACACGGGGACAACAGGCATCAGATACCTCCCTCACAGGGATCTATAATCAATGAATCCACCAGGATATTTACTGAGGTTTCTGAGTGGTGCAATTAGGGAGGAGGCTTGTGTTCTTTTAGTCACACTCAGAAGAAAATGCATTTTTGAAGTGAACCAGCAGAAATAAATCAAAGCAAGGAAGCCACTGTGCTGAAAGGTCAATCTACAGCAGCAGCAGCACTATTACCTGACTTTCTTTAAGTGAATGGCTTTCAGCAGACTAAAACCTGGGCCCTGCCCACCTCCTTTCTTAGGATCCTGGCAGCCCACGCTCACATGGGTTCATTCAGTCACTGTCCCTGCTCAGATATACACCACCACCTTTTGGACCGAGCCCACATGTTGACATGGGGGTGGTCAAGCAGTCTCTCAATCTTCAGTGCCACCACAGCCAGTTATTTGCACGGACCAAGATGTCTAAGACAGCCAACTGGAAATGCTGGTCTTGCAGCCAGGATCCCTTGGATGTTGGAAAGCTGTGGGACAGGAAGGGGAGCAGAGGCCCAGTCACTATCCAGCTTTCCTTGGTCACCTCTCCTACACTGTGGGAGATGTTCTGAGCGCTCTCCTGGGCCTTCCCACACCACCATGTGAGCATGGCTCCCTGTGAGAAGCACCGTGAGGAGAACAATCACCCCTTCTCCACCACACTCAGGCAGCTCAGTAGGACCCGTCCTGAGATCCAACCACTGCTATTTTCCAAGCTTCCTTCTCGAGATAGGCTGGGTTAGGTGAAGACATGGGTCACCTGTACTTTGAGGCATAATTATTTAAACAAAAATGAGGAAAGGACAAGGCCTCCAAAAGACTCCATGTACCTCTGTGGGCCTGGCTTTTAGCTGGCTCCGGGGAGGCCAGCAGCCTGTGTGCTACGGGGTGGCTGGGGAAGGCAGCCACCACTTGAGCTCTAGGAGCATTGAACAGGGGGCAGGCAGTGTCACCACCCACACAGCCTGCCTTGCCAGCACCTCCTGCCTCTATGTGGGGGCCTGGGGCCCACAAGGGAGTCTGCACTGTCCAGGGAGCCCTGGGGCCAATCCCAAGAAGAAAGAGAAGCACCAGGAGAGATCAAACGAGAGGTTTGATCTATGTGCAGTATAGGCACCAGCCCAGGGACAGGCTAGGGAGGTCATGACAGTAGTGCAGGCTCTGGTGCCTCAGAGGCCACTGACAGGGGGGAGGACCCCCCAAATTAGATGCCTAACAGTGAGGGAGGCTGCAGATGCCACCTCTCTGAGGTTCTGCACTGTGCTTCATGCTCCTCACCCTTTGGGCCTTTGCAGTGGGACTGATAGAGATGCTCACAGCCGGGTATCTCCCAGTGCAGGCTTCCAGCTAGTTCTGCAGGAACGAAGGCCCAGGGACAAAGGGCTGGTGCCTGAGGTCCACAAGGTAGAGTGGGGTAACTCATGCTGCGCCCCAGCTGGCCAAGACAGATTTGGAGGCTTCAGGAACAGTGCCCTCTGAATAAGGGTGCCTTGGCTCGGGCCCTGTGTGGCCTGCCTGAACAGGGGCTTCCCAAGCTCACCAGCCCCTGGGCAAACACAGTCAGCCTTTGCGGCCCTATTGCCTTCACCTTCCTGCTGCAGCAGCCACCAGTCCAGCCACACAAGCTTGGGTATTCGCCACCCTTGCCTTGTGGAGTCATCCGCGGTGCGATGCAGGGAAACTGTTCTGAGTCCTGATACTTCCTACTTTCCAAATTTATCACAGCCCTGCCTCCCAACATGGACAAATGTAGTTTTCACTTCACTCTCCATTCATTCCACAGTCCCACATGTGGCTTGCTGGGGGCCCATGCCTGGAGGATGAGGAACCAGCTCCCAGGTGGACCCAGGCAGGCACAGCTCAGGGAGGCTAGAGGACAGCATGATGACATACCCTTTTCTGTCACTGTCACTGCCCCTTGCAGAAGCCCATCCTACAGAGATATCATCCCAGTTGCCTGAGCCCAATGTGGGTCAGCATGGTCTATACAGGCCTGCAGCACCACAGGGCCCCAGGGCCATAGGTGGGGACACAAGAGGGCAGGAGGTAGCTTGTTCCAGGCCAGCTAAGAACCCCCAGCCTGTCCTCTGGTCCCCTACCTCCTTGGGCTACCTCATCCCTCTCTCTCTGACTCTTTCTGTATTATTTGCTCTCTGCCACTTTCTCCCTCCCCTCTTCCATCTCTGTCTCTGTCTCTCCTCTGCTCTCTCCTCTGTGGGCTTTCTTCATGTACCTCCTCCTGGAGTTGAAGATCCCTCCGTCAGGACAAGCCCAAAGCTTGGGGTGGGGAGCAGGTGGCTGCTATCATTCCTGTAGTATGGGGTTTCCCTGGCAGGCTGGCAGCCTCCTTTCTCTGTTTCCTTTTATGTCCCTGGGAGTTAAATCTTTCTGTGGTGTTACAGTGAGCTTGTTCTCTCCCAACATGCAGGGAGAGGGCACCCCAAGCACCCTGACTCCCGCTGACTCCCACCACAGGATTGCCTGACCAGCATGTGTCAAGTCCTCTGGGGCGCTAGCTCTGGGGACCAAGAAGCCCTCTTCCCTTGTTGCCCACACTCATCTCAGTGACCTTGAGGACAAAAGATCGCAGTGGAAGACAGCAGGGTCAAGGCATGGCCACCACCACTGCTGCTGATGGAAGGAGGCTCAGAGGCCCAGGCAGGCGTGGAGCAGCAGAGGAAGGTGCTGTGGAGCAAGTGTGGCAAGGTCCTGGCAACGTTTCCACCAAGCAAAGGGACACGCTCCCCCACATGGTGTGGCTAGCCCTGCAATTTCCAAGAGAAACCGCAGATCTGGATTTTCAATGGAAATGTCAAGACATAATTCAAAGCTTTTTGAGAAGCACACTGTTCGCCAAATAAAACACATCATTAGGACAAACCTAGCCGGGCCACCACGATTGTGACCCGGATTTCATTGTCTGCAACACCTACTTGCAGCCCTCATCATCCTGAGGCTAACAGGAAGCCTCTGCCCCTTCTCCTTTGCTCCCCACAGCCCAAGTACTGTCCTTCCAAGATGCTCATAGCCTGCCATCCCTGGGCTAATCAGAGTACTCTGTCTGCCATCACCTACATAGAGGGACACAAAGGAGTCAGGGCCCTCTGATGGGCCAGCTGTGGCCAGGGCTTGTTTGGGTTTCTCGGCCCCTGTGTATTGCCACTGAAGGACAGGACAACCCAGAGCTTCTTTGCCCCTGTTGGCAGCTAGGTCTCCCTGCCACAACCTCCAGGGAAGCCCCGTGTGCCTCCTGGGTGGACTCAGTCCAGGAGGTGACCTGAGATTCCTCAGCGTCCTGCTTCTTTTCACATGTGCCCAAAACCTTCTTTCCACACTGCACATCCTTTTTCCTTTCTCAGGCCCGGGGCCCAGCTGCCCTGCATGACATCTTTAGATAATCAACACCAACGTCACTAGGAAGGGCAGCTGCCAGCTAGGACTTGGAATGGGTGCCCCACTGAGCTGTGCTGTGGAGAGGTGGCCCCTGCAAAAACTACTACAATGACCCTTCTTACAGTTGGAAAAAAAGGCATCCCAGCCACTCAGGACATGGTGCCCCCTGCTGGTCACCTTGGTAGGGTGCGTGCCATTTCCAGGCCTTTGTCCTTCATTTTTTGCTGACGTCTTTCTGTCCCAAGCCCTTTGTTCCCTGCCCAGTTTGCCCCTCTCCTCTTTGGGTCCTTCTACTCCCACCAGTCCAAGCTGGTGCTCTAACCTTACCCATCACACCCACAGACAGACACATCTGGTTCCAGTCTGCTATGCTTGTGGCTAGTCCTGCCTCGACCTCCCATGGGAGATCCCTGCCTTCTACCCTCAGCTGGGGCTTAGATGCCAAGTGGAGAGGAGGCATGGGACAGCAGGAGGACCTGCCATCTCCCAGGAAGAGCCTTCCAAGTAGTCCATTCTCACGGTCCTTGGAGGGCAGTGGCCAGGGGTCGTATACGGGGGGACAAGACCATTGTCCACATGCTTCAACAGCCCTGCTGCAGGCCCCGCTGCCTCTGCTGGAGGGGTGGGAATGGGGCCTTGTGTCCAAGGGGCTAAGTGGCCCATTTGAGCAGCTCCCCTCAAGCAGAAGTTCCCACACGGCCTCCACAGCAACCCCAGCCTCCCTGGCTTGGCATTGCATCCAGCTTGGGTACCAGGATGCCAGGGAGCAAAGAGGACACACAAGCTGCTGGCACTCTGGATGCCCACACCATCTGCCCCCACCTCCAGGAGCTGACCATAGCCTCCATGTGGCATAGGGACTCCTTGCACTGAGTGACCAGGTGGGCTCCCACACCCTCCTTGCTGGACCCAGCCTGAAGAGATCAAGAGAAGAATTCTTGCATAAGCCTGATAGTGTGACCAGGCACCTCAGTCTCTCTCCTGTATTCTTTTGCACCCCTCTTCCTGTGCCCTTGACCCAGATCTGAACTTCCTGGGCTTTGGCTATGTATCTCTGTTGAATCCCACAGCACAGCCCTCCCACAGCCTGTCGCTACTCTGCTGGCATTGTGTCACCTGATGGCCAGGCTGCATCTATAGACCCAGCCAACCACAGGCTGAAAACATTCAGAAACCAAAGTCATGTGAGCACTCACCATGGACAGGCACCTTAGCCCAGCCATCTTTCCCTGAATGAAAGATAGCAGCAAGGGCTAGTACTATGCAGCACTCTACTGCAGATTCCAAGCCCTGTGGGGAAGCACAAAGTGTGCAGGCCAAGCGTGTAGGGTCTAAGCAAGCTCCAGGCTGTTTGCATGTGGTGCTTGGGCTCCAGGAACAGAAGCAAGTGTGCACTGAGCTGGGCCCACTGCCTACCCTCAGAGTTACAGAAGTGATACCCTTCTCTTGCTCAATATGCAACCCCAGTATAGTGTTTTAGGAGGAGCAGAAGCCTCTCCAGCAGCCTGGCTCTTGTACTGCAGGCTCTTCTAAGGGAACCATGTCACCCCAACCCTGTCTTGTTGCCTCTACATTGTTTCTACTTGTGCTACACCTGACCTCCTGCAGTGGATTAATTGTAGCACCCAGCTGAATTGAGTCAACGCAGTTCTGGGTGTGGAGGCCACCCTGCGGATTGCTGCCAACAGCATAAAAGCAGATGGAGGGGAAGATGCGTGCTCTGGATTCTCCTGGAGAAGCTTGTCGTGCTGGCTTTCCTGATAGAACTTGGCTGGTCTCATCATCAAGACAGCTTGGGACCTTGCTGTCACTGAGGATGGCTTCTTTTAGGGGGAGCTCTGGTCCGTACTTTGTGCATCACTTCCTGGCTGCAGTGCAGATCCCTCAGGCCGCTGGCACAGATCCTTCATCCCGCTGGTGCAGACTTTCTAGCTTCCACCGTTGTTCTCTGTGCCTTCTGAGTGAAGATCCTTGGTGTAGACTTGCATGAAACATTGCCATGGGCTCTAGGACTCCACATTAGACTCAGAGGCATTGTTATGGACTCTAGGTCTTCATCTGGACTCGTGCAGGACACTGCCATGGGATCCAGGCCCTCAGTTGGATGCTTTGGGCCTCTAGTATGTGAACAGATCTCCTGTCCTCCTCTGCATTTGGCTTTTTGGGTGAATATTATAATCGTATAAATCATGCCTTATATTAAATCTATTCCCCTGTAAACCTGACTATAGCACCTGATGTCACCTGTTCCTCACATTGACCAGCTGTGAGCTCATGAGGCCCTGCCTGCTGTGGTCCTGGAGCCTTAGGACAAGGCACTGAGCGCTGGCATCACCTGAAGAAGGTCCCTTGGCATGGGTCCCTCCCAGATCTGAACAGTGGCAGGAGCATAGTGCCTACCTGGGGTATGGGCAGCTTCTTAGGGCCCGTGGGCCTGACCCCTGCCCACATGGCTCATGCTACTGTCCTGTCATAGGGAGGCCTTGCCTGGCTCCTCTTTACCCTCAAGTCATCCCACCCTGGCCCTGTCTTGCACTTTGCATTCCTCTTTCTTCCATCCCTATAAGCCTTTCAGGCTTGGTTCTGGAATTTGGGGCCTGACCTCTGACTTGCCCCAGGCTGTACCTTTGTCCTTTTCTGCCCAGCACCTGCTCAGGTGGGCTACGTGGAGCCATCTTGTACCCTCAGGCACTGATTGCCTTGGTGGCCAATGCTCTGAACCAAGAGGTACTCTGGGGGGAGAAGGAGGTCAGACACCCTGGGACACATAAATATGAGCCCACGACACTATCTCCCCAGGTAGGCTGTGTGCTTAGGTTCTCACTCCCATGGAGCACCCTGGCCAGGCCAGGCAGCAGAGGCAGAGGTTGAGGTAGTCAGATGAGCAGAGGGAGCTGCAGGGGCCTGCAGACCCCACCCCTGGCTCCAATGCCCTGCTTTGGCACAGCCAGTCTCAGCTCAGGGGCTCTTAGGCCATCCTTTGGAATACAAAAAAGTATGTAACACGATATCCCAGATCTAACAACGTCATGCCCATGAAGGGCTCTTCCTAATGCCAACCATCTGAGTCAGCAGTGAAGACGCCTCCGGTCATCAGATGTCCCCTGACACCCAGAGAGCCCGGTGTAGGGACACGAAGTAGGTCCTAGAGGCCATTAGCGAGATCATCATTACTCCCAGGTGGGTGTGTCCATCTGGCTTTATTTTCCTGCTGTGCAGTCACACCAGGAAGGACCAGAGTGACCTTGGCTCCCACCCTGGGAATGCAAAGCCCTCGTGTGCTCTACTCCAGGGCAACAGTGCCACCATGAGTGCCCTGAATGTAGCAGGTACTCAATAAGGGCTGTGAGTGACAAACAACTCCAGGTCAGAGGGTGGCACAGATGTGGCCAATAGGCTTGGTTCCCACCTGCTTCTGTCTCATCTCAGCCCTGAGAGTGGCATGGGGACCACTGGAAACTCATCCCAGCACCCCTCTGCCAGGTGACCTGATGCCAGAGCTGTGGTCCCAGACATCCTTGCCAAGGTTCCAGGGGGCCACTGCGCTGCTCTCTCACTGCTTCTGGGACAGATCAGGTGTAACTGCATGGGCACACATGATAGATGAGGCCTCTTTTGTTGACACACATTTGGGGGAAAGAAAAGAATTCTTTTCCTTCTCAGCCATGTAAAGCTGGAGCTGCAAAGGCCTGCTCAGAGACACCTGTCACTCTGGGCAGCACACAGCATAGATGGGTGCAAAACCAGCAGCTTCAGGCTCTGGGGCTAGAGAGACAAACACAGTTGGGTCCTTTGAGTCCTGCAGCAGCACTCAAAATTCACAGAATGGAGATAGCCATGGGGACAGTATGGCAGTGATGACCATAAAGACTGCAGGGCTGGGCTTGGGCCTCTCATGGTCCTGCCACCAGCAGGCCTAACGATCAGGCCAAGGGGAAGGCAGGGAATGGGCCAGGCCAGGGATCCCTGGGTATATCAGCACCGAGCCAGGCTCAGTTGTTGCACATCTTGCTGTGCTTCACATAACAGGTGACATTTGAGGACTTGTCCCATAACTACTGTGGGTCAAGCGTATATTTTCTTTTTCTTTTTTTTTTTTTTTTGAGGAACTGGGGATTGAACTCAGGTCCTTGCACTTGCCAGGGAAGTGCTTATTCCTCTGAGCCATCTCCCTAGCCCCTCAAGCGTATATTTTCAATATAAAATTCTTTCTGTGGCTGGAAAGCATGTTGGGAATCCCTACTGAAAAGGCACTCACTGGCCCTCAGGGACTTTTGGATTCACTGAGAGCAGGCAGCACCTCTTGGTAGAGGACTTCAGATCCAGATGTTGTGTCCCTGGGGAAGAAGGATCCTTCCAACCTTTATTTATATGTTTGTGTGTGTATGTATGTATGTATATAGTCAGAAAGCTGGTACCGGAACACAATGTCTGCTCTACCTGAGGGAGCCTAAATGTCTTAGGAAGCAGAAATATTTCTCTACAAATAACCTGCTTTATTTTAAAGAGAAAAAAACCCACAAAATTTCAAAACAAGATAATAGAAGGATAACAATCTTTAACACAATGTGTATTTTTCTCTTTAAATTAGTTCCACAGAATGTAAGATACAGGCATTTAACTGTCCAAACAAGGTTGGTACAATAATTTCTTTCCAATGAACTAAGAGAAACTAGTAGTATGACTATTTTAACTAATATATATATGTTTTTGCTTCTATTTTTCACTCTTCAAGTTAAAATACAAATAAATAAATTATATATATATATATATATATATATATATATATATATATAGCTTTTCCTTTCCTTTTCTCCTCTTCCCATGCAATTTCTCTTTCCTTTTGAACAGTCTCTTCTCATTTTGCAATATCTATTACACATTTGGGATCTTAGCCACTCCTTCAGCCTCTCAAAGTTGGGAGGCAATACAATGTTTGCACATGCATGTCTTGTTTAAACAAATAACCTGATTTTCCATTTTTCTACATTGATTTTGCATGCTAGGGATGGAACCCAGGGCCTTGCACATGCAGGGCCAGGGTTCTCTCCAGACCTGCACCCTGAGTTGCTATTCAAAAATAAACAAACATGTTTCTTTGGCTGGAGTCATGATGGGGTTTTGCAGATAGAACTGCAAGCTCCAAGGCCCTCCAACCCCAGACCTCAACAAGGCTTCAGGGTTCATTCAGCCAGTCAGCTGAGACCTTTTAGAATATTCTTTCAACTATTTTGTTGAGAAGAAATAAATTAACTTTTTCCTTCTTTTGGAATAAAATCCAGATCAAAGGGTAAAATATACCATATACTAAAAGTTGTAGAAAATTATACTTTCTCTGCATGTAATGTGGCGCCTGTCTGCCTGGGGCACATGATGCCCCCAAACCACCTGCCCACCTGCTACCTTGCTTGACAAACTGGAAATGATAACCTCACCTCAGTCAGCACAGGGCCCTCATGGGGACCCTTTTGTCTAGGCAGCCCTGGGCAGTGGATGCCCCATGCCAGGCTTCAAGCCAGGTCCAGGTACTGTGCCACCTCATTCTAAAGGACTACACGCAGCTTCCATCTTTGAGGAAGCCCTCCTCCCTCCCTCCACCCCAGCCACTTCCTGTTCCCAGGTGGGGATCCTGGAGAGCTCACTTCCAGGTCCTTGGTGTCCCCAGCAAGACACACAGAAAGGCAGCAAGTGTATCATTTTATTGAAGGCCAAAAAAAAAAAAGAGTTACGCTCTGCAGGGAGAGGGAGACCAATGAAAAGGCTCCCAAGAGTCCCAAGGGCAAAGGGAAAGGAGCCTGATGCAGTGTCCCAAAATATCTGGATTGGCCTCAACATCCTGCAGTAACAGTGTTGGGACATTTTTCCTATCAAAAACTCCCTTGACTGGGCCATCAGGATAGCTCAGTGGACTACAGTGCCTGCTTGGACAAGCTTAGGCAGGTTCAGGGGACTGTGGTTTGATACTTTCCTCCCCCCCAAAAAAAGATGTTCAAATTAGGGATGGCCAGGTAGCTCACTGGATTAAAGTGCCTGCTTAGACAGATGCACGGACTGGGGTTCAATTCCTGGCATGCTGTGCCAGCCCTATCCCTGGGGCACACTGAGACAGCTATTGGGACTGGGCATGGTGGCACACACCCATAATCCCAGTGCTTGGGAGGACTCATCACTATGAGTCCAATCTGTGTAGTGAGACCCTGTAGACCCTGGACTAAATTCATTTTTTAAAAAAATCTCACGCTGGGGAGATAGCTCAGTAGAATAAGCATTTGCCTGGCAAGTGCAGGGTCCTGAGTTCAATCCATGGTACCACAAAAAAAAAAAAAAAATCCCCCTTGACCTCTCAGCAGATGTAAAAGATCAGAAACAAGGGCCTCTGATGTGTTGTGCCATATGGAAATGAAAGATTGGAAATATTGCTTTCTCCTGGGCCCTATGAGCAGTGTCTGATTTAAGTGAAGGCCTGAGAATGTACTTTCTGATGGGTACCTACCCAGAGCTCAGGAGCCCTGCGCTTGGAGTCATGTGGGGCCTGTGTTGTGCAGATCTTGCTCACCCTGTCAGCCCCTGGCTTTTCTGACCTTTAACACATTACACCAGGCTGTGCAGTTTGCTCCAGCCTTTATTTATTTCCCTCCCTCCCCAGCTTGGTCCCTCGGCTCAGTCTCTGCCTCCTTGAACACAAACAGCTGTGCCCTCACAGAGGCTCTTCGGTAAGTAGGTTCTGGAACCAGACAGGGTCAGGTGCTGCCACTTTCTCCCTTTATTGGCTGGGTGACCTTCCCCTAGGCTTCTGCATCTGTAATCTGGGACTGGGATGGCAGCTGTAAAGGGTCATTGTGAGAAGTGATGAAATGATGAAATAGAAGATTCTAGCCTTAGCAAGGGGTGGGGAGTGGCCACAGTGGGAAGAATCCGAGTAACAGGCCCCTAGCCCTCTGGGTTGCAAGGGCCGGCACATTCCCACCCTGCCCACCAACCGGGGCCTATTAATGCTAATGTCACAGCTCTAAAACATATCACCAGAGGCCATGAGATTATGGGAGCATCCTGTCCAGAGTTGTGCTGCTTTGCCATAATTAGCACAAGTTTCCACAAGCCCTGCCATCACTGGCTTGTTAGTGTAGAGCATTCCAGGGACGTCTTGCAGCCGGCAGCCTCTCTGCAGCCCTCTCTTCCCCTGGCCCCTGCCCTCGGTTGCCCCAACTCCTCATTAGGGGATTAGTGGTGTGGGCCCTACACAGCCTTGACTGTGGCCTCAGCAGCTGCTAGGCTCTGAGCCTGGCCTCTGTTGGCCTTATCAGTGGGCCTGGAGTAATGTTTGTGCTCAGAAATCAAAGCAGGGCTTGGGCGGAAATTATGGAATGCTGGTGTCATGAGCTAATTAAAGATGCTGGGGTCAGGAAACAGGGAGAGGAATAGGGACTTTTCCCACTCAGCAGAAAGCATGGTGAGGGCTCCTGGCTGAGAAATGAGTGCTGTCCACAGCCCTGGAGAGGGGAGAGGGGCCATTGAGGAGTTTTGCTGAGCCAGCACAGGTGCAGACTGCATGCACCCCACCCCGGCAATGACACTGTTGGTGCACCAGTCTCAGGACCCGGAGAGAGGGGATTTGGAGGCAACCCCTCACGTGGCTGGCAAAGTACTTACGGCCCAGTGGGACAATTCTTTATGACACATCTGTGCCCTTATAAGCAGATTTATATTCATATAATGAATCTGAAAATTAAGAGAAACCAAGCACACTGGGAAAGGAGCAGAAGGTGAAGTTTCTACTACTGTCCCTGCTTACTGGGGCCTCAGACCATGAGGCTAGGGCATCTTAAAGGCCTTGATTCTACCACAGGGGTTGGCTCTGGTCATGTTCCCCAAGGGCAGATGCCCACTGAGTAACAGAGCTCACTTGCTGACCATGGAGGTGGTGATGTCCAGCACGGGGAAGAGGCTTCCCCTCCTCACTTCACTGAGCTTCTTCCAATGATGCTAAGGGTCTCAGCCCCACCATGCTCCTGTACTCAGATGGGTCCACAACTCCAGCTGCTATACTGGAAGTAAAGGCTGGCCACAGGCCACTACAAGGCTTAAGCAGGCCTCCTGCCCTCAAGGACTACCTGGAAGCATCCCATGGCCCAGGGAGGGGGCATCAGTATTACATCACCCTCCTGAGGAAGTGTGGCCGCTGCCAGGGCCAGCATCTCTGTGACAGGACAGCAGTCTCTGCCCCACCCACTGTCCCTGGTCACGGCTCGTGTGGTAGCCTGAGTCATCCAGTTCAAGACAGCACAGCGCTGCACTCAGTGCCTCATACCCCACACACAAGATACTCCAGCCTTCTGTGGGTGAAGGATGGAATTCAAGGCCACCATGTCCATGGCTAGTGTGGTATCTGGGACCAGATGTGCCATGGTGCCATCTGACATTTCTCTGGAGGATCTTCTTATCATCTCCCTCGTCTATCCCCTTGATCATAGCTGTTGAACATATTCGTCCACATTTTTATAGCTCTACCCAGCTTCCTCTGACAGAGGAGTCTTCACGTAACATAAGCAACTACTGTCTTCTAAAACAGGCTTAGAACAATAAAGGTTGTAGCACTGATCCTGCTGCCTTCTCTGTCAATAAAGTTTTACTAGAACACAGCTATGGCCCCCTATCTCTGCTCTGCCTATGGCTGCTCTGAGGCTTTAATAACAGCAAATATTGAATAACTGTGATAGGACTTCAGGCTTAAAACACATCCTGTCTGACTATAGAGAAAGTTCCCATCTGCTAGGAGGCTTACAAAACTATATATCTTTTAAAACAAGATGGCAGTATAACTACCTTCATCCTGTTGCTAGGGCCACTGGGACTTCCAATCAATAGGCAATGTAGGTATAGAACCCAAATCTTCTCCTTGAAAATCTTGGTGCAAATCAAAAGCCACAGACATTCTCCCTCATATCCCTGCAAGACCCCAAATCACCCACCTAGGCAAACAACTCCTTCCTCTTCTTCTTGGGTTTGCAGCATAAAGGCCATTGACCTCTGATGTAGGCATTATATAGCTGGGGCCTGAGCCCTGTGGGCAAGGCTGTGCCTGTGGCCCATGAAGCCCTTGTAAGGAACATCAGGTTCTCCTCACCGGGAAGTAGAATGCTGAGGTTTCCCACTTATTTCAAGGCCCACCTCCCCAGTAGTGTCCTATTTTTTTTCCTTTAATGTATTTCAGGCTGGCCTTGAACTTACTGTAAAGCCCAGGCTGGTCTCAAGCCCTAAACAATTTTCCTGCCTCAGCCACCTGCCTGCTTGAATTACAGGTATCTACTACTATGCCTAGCCTTTCTGTGTCCCAATGCTAATCATGTGGCTTCACGTACACGTAAGCATACACATACATGTGCAGGTGCACTTGCATATCTGGTTATGTTTAGTATGCCTGATGGTCAGGAGTAGCTGTTCCTGATGCAGTCAAGGGAGCTGACCACTCACGATGACAGAGGCCACAAGCACAGCCCCCTTTCGTGTGAGCCACAGGAACCAGAACTGCTGGGCCAGGGATTGCCTCCTGGAGGACACTGGCCCAGTTGGCAGAGTCAGTTTCTCCAGCATCTGAGAGGTAGCATCCATTGTGCTAAGTGGCCTTAAGTGGTCTCCATTTCCCCTCTGTGACATGGACAGGGCCTGTGACTGCCTCTCACAGAACTGGCTCGGGATGCATCACACAGGATCAGGGCACATGGTTGGAACGGTACCCGGTTTTGCAGGTGGCAGCCCCATCAGCATCAGGAGCAGCAGATGCCACCTTAGCTCATGGTCACTGTCGTCGGCATCACCACCGTGCTTACCCTCCCACCCCGACGGCTCACAGCCCGGCTGTGTGAACTGGAGCAGTGATTGGGAAGCACAGTAATGAGTACAAATGGTCCCCGGGCACTAGGGGCTGCTACCACGCTCCTCCCAGATGCAGCTGTCAGGCGCCGCCGAGGATTCGGCCTGATGAAGATGGATGACACCTGTGCCCGAGTCGCATCGCGCAGCAGCCCCACTGAGCGATTAATCAGACTCTGCTCTCCGCCAGGGCTGCATAATTGGAGGCAGGTGCTAAGTGCAATTTAAATAAAATGCTGAGTTAATAAGGACAGTCAACAAGGATGTTCCGAGTCCCTGTCCAAGTTTTCAACAGGAACTTGAAGGCTATTCGGAGGACTGGCAAAAGGGGGCTGAATGTCTCTTTAAAAACAAGTGCAATGAATTTGGGGGTTTTGACTACAAGCTTCTTTAGTTTCACTTTTATGATTTTGAGATAAGATGGCCAGGGAACACAAGGTTGGAGCTAAGATACCCAAGACAACGGCTGTGGGCCCCCCAGCTTTCCTTTTCTCTCCAGCCCTGTCCTCTGGCCTTGTTGCCCCCTCCTCCCTGGTCACCAGAGTAACCTTGTGGGGTTGCACATGCTGCTGCCTCGGCCCTCTCTGACCAGGCCAGAGCTCCACAGCTCAGCCCGTCTCTCCCCACCCTGCTCTCTGTTAGTTGCAATGGATGCGTCACCAAAAAGCAAAGTACCTGATCTCTTCTGCCTGCACCTACTCACTCTCCAGCTGTGGTGCGCTTGCTAAAAGCCCAGCAGATGCCGATGAATCCAAAGAAGCCTGGATTCTGTATTTACCATCAGCTTCAGGTGTTCTGTTATAACCACAGAAATCAGACAAAGCAGGACCTTTGCATCACCCCCAAAGTCACAGTGCCCCTTCCCCAAGATACCTTGCAGGGCTTGGGGATAGTCCAGAGTATCCCTAGGATCAGCACAGCCCCTTGATGAAGGGCCATCTGCCCCAGGGACCCCATACTGCTCCCTACACCTGCTTTTCTGGGAAAAAAAGCCCCCTCTGTGCATTGATCTAGACCCTTTCAGTGCCGTGATTGTTCCCTCAAGGACCTTGTGGTCTGGGGTGGCAGGATGGGGTTCTCTTGCACCCCTGTTGATTCTAGCTGTCCAGCCACCTGACCCACACCGAGCCTCCTACTTTCTGCATGTTAGGGACTCCCCACAGCCTGTCCCTGGTTGTCATCCTTGTCCTCAATCTAGACGTTCTGGAGAGTGAATAGTCACAGAGCTGTGCTTGTATAAGGCCCAGGAGATGTCATTGTCTGCCTCCCTGCGATCTCTTGGGACCCTTCCTGCTCCCCACCTCCAGCTCCCACCCTGGCTCCAGACCTGAATTTCTACCAACTCATACTCCCTGTGTCCTGAACTGAACTCAGGAATTCCTCCAAAGCCCATCCCCTGGCCCCTGATCCAAAGAATGACATCACCTCCCCTCACCCCCATCCCTAGGCCAGAAACCTGGGAATCATTTGAGGAGCCCCCCAGCCTCATCTTCCTCCCTCCTTTGACTCTTAGCACAGTGGGCTGTGTTTGCTTAACTGTGCTCCAAGGCAACTCCACTCATCTCCACCAGCCTTGGTTCCCCTGGCCCAGGTCCTCAGCCCTGTGTGGACTGTTCCCACACCAGTGCCAGTGGAGCATCAACCCATTCTAACATGGCCTCAGACCATGTCAGTCTGCAGCTAATCCTCACGACGCTGTTGGCTGCATGATCCTCCTCAAGGCACACGGTCATGGTGCCATCCTGCCCGGAATCCATAGTGGAGCCCCATAATTCTTAAGGAAAACTCCTATGTCCTGCTGTTGGGACATTCAGGAACATTGTGACCTGGCTCCTCCTGCTTCCTTACCTGGTTGCCTCCACTCCCGCACACTCCACATGCCTTGTACTTCCTGGCCTGTCTGCTGAGATGCTTGGTCCTCCAGCCCGAACCCTGAGCAGGCTATGGGTCGTGGCTTGCATGCCTGAGTGTGTGTCAAGAGGAGTTTTCTGGATCTGGGCAGCGCGCAGAGCACTGACAGGTGATTCTGGGATGGGCCCAGAGTTTGTGTTTCCAATACCAAACACTTCTCCTTTTTGGGGAGCAGTTCCGGGTATCAAACCCAGGGCCTCCACCCTGAGTTATAACTCCTGCCCTTTTCTTAATTTTTAAATTTCTGACAGGATATTGATATGTTGCCCAGGCTAGATTGAAATTTTCCATCTTTTCCTGCCTCAGCTTCCCAGAGTCCTGAGATTACAGGCACATACCTCCAGGCCTGGCTCCCAGCATCAGATGCTTAGCAGGGCCAACACTGCTTGTCCTGGGGCCTGCTTGTGAGCACTGCTTGGGTGCTCAGTGAGCTCTCAGAGAGGACTTGGAGAAGTCAATGGGACAAGGAAGCAAGGGAGCAGCTGGCCTCTGTGCCGACCAAGCAGTCTGCAGCTAATCCTCACGATGCTGTTGGCTGCATCCTGTGTGTGTGAGTGATCTTGGGTGAAACTGCAGAGTGAGTTCAAAGAGAAGCCATGCCATCTTGCCCTGCATCTGAGTTTGTCTCTATGGCTGGCTCTGCGGGACACCATGAGAGGTCAGTATCTTCTCCACAGAGGACGGAGTGGGCGGGCCTGGGCCTGTGACTACACTCGCCTGATGTCACTTGGATTTCTTTACAGCCTGGAGAGTCCACATCATCAGAGTGCATATTTTTATGATTATCCCATATCCCACATTCCTGTGACCATGTCTTGTTCCCAGGCCACCACGGAGGCAAGTGGACATGGGCCAGCACATGTCCGCGCTCTGTATGCACACAGTGTGTTCTTTCTGGTGAGGCAGAAAACAAAACTCTGGTGAAAAGCACAGAGCAGCCCCAGTCTGGTCTACACAGGCCTGGTGCTAAACATGAAGGCTCCACATGGTGTGGACAACTGCAGTTGGCACAGAGAAGTCCCTAGTACCCAGCACAGCCAAGCTGGCCTCAGAGTCACGCTGCCCTGGCCACCTTGAGCAGCTTGCAGGAGTCACACCCATCCTCCCACTCCATTTGTCTGTCCTTCTTACACTGAAGTGGAGCAAGGAGAAGGCAGGAAGTCAATCTGGGGTCCCATCAGGCCAAAAGGAGAGACCCCAACACTTCTTTCCAAGTCCTCAAAATCCATTTCTGGAATGCTGTTATGGGCCACATTGGAATATCCTCAAAATCCAGATATTGATGTCCTAACTCCCAGGGTATAACTGGAGAGAAAGTCTTTACCGAAGTGCTCAGGTAAAATGATGCTGACACATGGGCCCTAACCCAACATGAACCATGACCTTCTAAGGAGAAGAGATCAGGACCCAAACACACAGAAGGACAACTGTGTGCAGGAGAGGTGACAGCAGCCAAGGCATGCAAGAGCGCTCAGGAGCCCCTGGCCCTAGTGCCTCCTTGGGCTCAGCCTTCCAACCCTCATAGCTACTATAAAAGGAGCCTCTGTTTAAGCCACTCTGTGATCTGGGGCACTTTGCTATGAATTTGTACAACTGACTAGATGAGGAGCCTTGACCCAGGCACTTAGTACAGGGCAAGAAGCAGGCTGAGGATGGTTCTCCAGGGGCTCAGGAGAGGCCAGAGTCCCCATGGCCTGTGGGGGAAGCCTGAATGCCCTTCCATGGGAAGGACTGCAGCCCCTACTGCTGGGCATCTCTGCATGCAGTTGTGATTCCCTGCGGGGCACCTGATCCTTGTGGCTTCAGGTCTTCCCATCAATGTGACAGAGGACAGAGCCCCTGGGGCTTTCAGGAGGGTACACTGCATCTAGAAATCACAGGAAGTCTTTCTTTGTCCTACAACAGCCTCCCCAGGGGATGTTTCCAAGGTGGCAGCTGCAAGACACCAAGAAGGGGCTACCCTGCACTACTTGCTTTACCCACTGTGCTCCAGAAGTCACCTGGCCCTAGGAGTCTAGGACCCTTTGCCAGCACCCTGTGGGTTCCCCCTCTATTCTCACCACTCTCCCTGCTTTGGGGGTTGTGGGCACTGGTCACTTCTCCACCATGTTTTCCAGCTGTGACTGATGCTATGGGATCCTCTGGGGGCTTCTTCCCTAACACTCATCCTTCCCTCCAGGACCTCTGGTCCAGGCTGGCCCAGTGACTCCATAAAGATTGCTGCTGTCCTCTAATCCCTTCTCTAAAGTCCTGCCCCTGTCTCCAACAGGACTTCTGGCAATGCAGAAGTTCTGTGTGCTTGGTGTGTGTGGGAGCAGCCATGGAGGAGACAGGGCTGTGTCTGAACCAGACTGGGAAGCCTCAGGCCAACCCTGAGCTCTGGGAGCCCCAGGTCCCTTCTCTGCAAAGAAAGTGGATGGGGTGATGAGTTGGGGACAGGAAAGGACTGCTGCATAGGAAACTGCCTGTCATTTAGCACCAGGGAGCCTGGGTACCTGTGATCCTGCTCCCCCATCCTGACCCCTCTCCCAGTCATAATGAGCAGTGTGCTGTGGCCCCATACGGGAAAGGAGGAAGGCCTAGCCAGGGTCCTGCAGCACTGAAATCCCTATGATTCCCACCCTGCAAGCCCAGGGACCCAGCAGCTGTACAGATCTTGATCTGACTGACCTCGGGGGTCCTGAGCCTGCTGGTGGCCCCTGGGCCCAGTAGGAGCTGTGAGCAGAGTCCCCCATGTCCTCCTGGGAAGGGCATGTTGAGCAGGTGGCCCCAGCTGGCTCTAGATCCGGGTGACACAGCACACAGGCACTTGTCCCTGAGAGCAGCATGATGCAGGATGCCTGGACTGAGGGATAAGGGGAGTGGGAGCCAAAGCTTGATGACAGGCGTCCCCACCAGGTGCAGGAAAACTTCACAGCTGTGCATCCAGTGTGATTTTTTTTTTTTTTTTTTTTTGTACTGGGATTGAACCCAGGTCTTCATCCAGAGCTCCAGCCATAGTCCTCTTTTATTTTACTTTGAGATAATGTCTCTAGAAGTCTTTTAATTGCCCAGGCTGGACTTGAACTTGCAATCCTCCCAGGGTTCTGGGATTACAGCCATGGCCCAGCATACTGGCTCCCCTCTGATCCTTACATTCACCACTGGAGTAAGTGTATGTAAACCCCACTGCACAGAAGAGAAACTGAGGCTCTGAAGTGAGTCAGTCCCCAAGCGCCACGGTAGTAGCAGTTGGCTGGGTCTAGTGCAGCCAGAGTACACAGACTTTCCTCACTGCAAGCTGTCCTGCAGGGCCCTAATTCAAATGGGTCTGGTGACGAGCAGTGACCTTAGGATAGATGTCTCCTGGCAGGGAACAGTCTAGCCCTGCCCCAGAGAAGGGCCCTGTTCCCTGCTGCCCTCAGCCTCCCTGCTGCGAAGGCTTCCCCTAGTCACAGGGAACCTATGAGCACCTGCTCCTGCCCAGCTGTGGTCCCTCTAGTCCCCAGGCAGTGGCAGAGTGGCAGTGCCTTGAGCCTAAAGACTTTCCTTGTGACCCATCACCAGACTTCAGCGCAGGGCCACTGTCCCAGAGCTCCAGCCTGTCCAGCCAGACTCAGTATCTTGCAGGCCGAGCAGGAACAAGAAGAAGGCAGTCTAGCAGAACTCCAGTGGGACACCCAAAGGGACCATAGTCCTCTAAGAAGAGGGCAGACCTTAGCACGGGCTTCCCAGTTGCCACCCTGGGGATGGGATCTGACAAAGACCTCCAAGTTGAAAGACCCCAAGCCACAGCTGGGGTCTTATGGCTGCTGTTTCCCACCCGAGGCTCACTGGCTGGCAATGAAAGCCTGGTATGAGGCAGAGCAGGGCCACAGGCTTTTTTTCTGAAAGCAGGCAGCTGGGGAGCCAGAGAGGTGGCTTCCCTGGGCCCACCTAGGGCATGGATGGCTCTCACAGGCAGGCAGCACCACCTAGTGGACACTGTCAGCACCATGCATCAGGACACTTGAGTAACACAGGCATGCACACGCACACACGCAGTGCTACTTTGACCATAAACCACACCTGCACCTGCGCACAAAAGAACCCCAGAGCGCCCCCAGAATCCATCTTGGAATTGGCCATTGTAGCCACAACCCCTTGCCTTTTTCTCTTTCCAAAAGTGCCTGTGGTGACAGTGAAGACAGCCAGACGTCTGAAATGAGGAAGGGGTGAGATCACACGAGGCCATGAGGTAGGTGTCACTGACACACAGGAAGGTTGGGGCTCTGATCCAAGCCCACCTGCCACGTCAAAGCTCCAGACCCAGGTGCCAGCCGCATGTGCCTGTTTCTGTCCTTGCTGTAGATCGTTCCACTCACAAGGGCTGCTGCCCTGGGTTTTTCACCCGCCTCCAGAACTGGGGTTGTGTGGGCAATGGAACCAGCCTGGTTCCATTCTGTGTGCGGCCTCAGTGATCTGGTCACCTTGCTCTAGGCACCACCTCTGAGATGTCCCATCACATATTGGGGACCAAACTGCTACTCATGAACCCTCAGGGACAAAAACACATGGAACTTTTATATAACACTCTTCCTGTGAATGTGGGGGAACTTGTGACCATGATGAGCTGTCATTCCATGACTATGCAGTTATATGGCAAGGACTCTTTGGGGTTAGTCAGTAAGGTTTTTCATCAATTTATATTAAAATAATGATATTTTTCTGGGTGGACTGAACCTCGTCTCTGATGATGGTGGTGGGATACAGTCAGAGATGTGAGGTGTGAGGGATTTGGACATTTGCAGAGATCATGGCTGCAGCAGGAGTCTTGTGGCCAGTTCCTTGAAGAGGCCTCCAGCACTCACAGCCATCAGCCTGCAAGCAAGTGGGGAGCTCAGTCCCGCAGCCACAGGATGAAGCTGTGTCAAACCCTGAGGAAGCTAAGAGCAGATTTCACCATAGTCCCAAATGGGGGCCTGGCCCAGACACCATAATGTCAGTCTTGGGGACCCCAAGTTGATAGCTCAGGGGAGCCCACCCAGATCTCTGACCCTCAGAGGCCTGCAATAATGAATGGGTGTGGAGAGTTCACTCTGAAATCTGTTGCACTATAAAAGTTGCAACTCCATCCTTTCCACCTAGACTTCTTTGCCCAGAAGTATCCCTCCTTTCTCCATTCAAGACATTATAAGTGATGGTCACAGCCTCAGCCAGATCCCTGGGCTGGCCCTGGGTAGTGCCTGTGCCTATGGATGTCTTCTGCAGGCTTCTGGGAGTTTACGCCATCTTGGTAAACTCAGTTCTGAGGGAAATGGAGCTTCAAGTCAGGCCAATTTCCTGCCATGCTCAAACCCAGCCTTCCTCAGCTGGACTCCAGTGACCTGTGAGCTCCCAACTTCCCACCTCTGAGACAAGAAGAGCTCTCTCTGTGCAGGGTAGCCTCTCCTCCTGAGGGCGGCAGGCCACACAGCCCAGCCCTACTGTGTGGGGATTTCATTTGCTCCCTCTTGTCCCCAGCCAGTACTCTTCTCCCAATCTCTCTAAAACCCAATAGTCCTCAGAGCAAATCCTCCCACCTTTGGTGCCCCCTTTCCCTGCCCTCCCTTCCAGCAATGCATGGGTTCAGTGCCCACTTCCTGGTGAGATTCCTGAGGTACAAGCCCTTAGTATGGTAAGGAGCACTTAGCACACCATCCAGAGCACTTTCTAGTCACTTCCTGGCTCTGTAACTGCTTGAAGGTGGCTAAGGCTTTTTGTCTGCTCTGACCCCTGAATCCACCCCATGCAAAGCAATCGGGAGCCTGGGGCCATGGAGGAGATCTAGCCCATCCCTATACAGTCAGACCAAGCAGCAACAATAGATTTTGACTCTGTTTCCTTAGCAGTTGGGGTTTTCCGTTTATAGAGAAGTAACTAGAATTCCCAGTTGTGATCATATTTTAGCAAGTCCTTATTAATATTGCTAAACAAGTTGAGACAGGGCTGGTTCTAATATTCCAGGGCTGCACTGTCAAGGGTATACAATTGTGCCTTGTTTTTAAGGTAATGTACTGTCCCACATTGCCCCCCAAATGCCATTTTCCTCATATCCTGTTTTATCTGGGTTTTGCTTTGCTTTCTCTTTCTCTCTATTTTTTTTTTTTTTTTTTTTTTGGTGCCAAAATCACACTCAGGACCTCCCACTTGCCAGGCAGGTGCTGCACCCACCTGTTATTATTTCCACTTCGTTGTCTGGGTCGGGGTCTGCCTGCTGCAATTTTTCTACCCTTGATTCTTCTTCATGGTTTTTGGTATTTTTGCTTTTATTTTTGTGTCACCTATGAGAAATAGGTAGATGAATTTTAACTTGTAATCTGACTGTTGTCTTTTAACAGGCAGTGAGCCCTCCTTTTTTGATTATTGATATGTTTGGACACCAGTTATTTTATCATTTTTTTCCATAATTTACTGTCCTCTCCTCTCCTTTCCACACCCCTCCCCCTCCCCCACCTAGGGAATTTTTGCTTTTCTGATGGTTTGAAGTTGTGCATGTTTTTCTGTTCTGGTACTCAGTACCACCGGCTCTCCAGTGTATATACTGAACCTTCTCTTTTCCCTGAGGACAAATCCCTCTGCTATCCCTCACTTCCATCCCTCTCCCAGCACAACAAGACCTTGGCACACTTCCACTTCTTCATCCCTTTTCCTCAGTGTGCTGTTTTAATTTAAAGTTAGTTTTGCATTGGTTTTAGATATAAAACACTTTTAGTTTTGACAATGAGAAATCATTGATAATATGCAGATCCCCTGTGCTCCCCAGCTTCCAGTCTCTCCATGTCCCCTCAAGAGCCACTGTCCTCTAGAAATGCAGGCAGCCCTGGCCTTGCGTGGCTCTGCTACGTGCGATTTCCATGGCCAGTCACAGTGCACCATACCCAAGCAATCCAGTTCAGATGTTCCCTTGACCTAGCAACTGCAAACTACTGCAAAAATTCACAAATTTTGCTGCTTGCTTTCCAATCCATAAATTAGATCGTGTCATTTCTTTCAAAGCCACTGGGTTTCTGCTATTTGATTAACATGCATACCATAAGCTGCCATGAAGTTGTCTTCTTGTCTCCCTCTGACATTTCACAGAAACAGATTTTTAAAACAAGGGCACTGACTGAGAAAAGAGGAAAAATACAGCAAAGAAATGAAAGACAATAATGCACCCAACCGGCAAGTTCTATTTAATTGTCTTTTTCCAAATTCCCTACAAAGATGTGAAACTACTTTTGTTCTCCATGCTGCTAGTGTTTTAAATTACAGCATACTCAGTACATAGGAGTTGTACTCTGCTGTTTGTCTTCTTCTTCATTTACAACCAGTCACAGGAGAGTTCTGCCTTGAGAACAATTAATAAAGGTCTCTTAAAAATTCCAACTTGTCCCATGGCTTGTGGTGGTGCTGACAGTCTCCATGCCACTGCATGAGCAGGATGGTTGCCGCCACCTTCACCGAGCCTGGAGGGACGTGGCGGGCACAGCCCATGTGCACCTCCATCGTCTTACTCTGGTCCCTGGGCGCGCTGGTGTGAGCGCCAAAGTGGGCCTGCAGCGCCCTGAAGGGGCCTTCCACCTCCTCCTGGCATCCCTTGCCACAGGTGCGGTCTGTTGGCACTCTATCGCCCCCATGCGGGTAAATTGTCCTTTGTTATTTTTTATTTCATTTACAATTATTACTTATTTCTTGTTTCAGTACTATGTGTTGGACCCAAAATCTTTTTTTTTTTATTTTGGGAAAGGACCTCTTTGCTATTTTACACTCATTCCTGCCTCATGCTTACGGAGTGCTGAAATTACAGGCATGCATCAGCATACTAGTTATATCTCCCTTTTTATTTTCTTAAATAATCACAGATCTAAAATATTTTCAAACAGGACCAATGGTAGTATCTAACTCATATAACTTTATACTGTTTTTTTTTTTTTTGTATTTTAGGGAAGGGTCTGCAGCGAGTTCAGGGTCTCACTATTAGATCAGACGTAGTGATCTGCCAGTTTACAGCCTCTCAAGAGCTGGGATTACAGGTGCGCACCACCACTCCCCGTCTCAACTGCCATTTTAGCGTGCCTTGGGGGAGGGGCCAGCATGGAAGGCCCAGGGATTGAACCCCCAGCCCCTTCACCTGCTTGCAGGCACTTTAATCTGCTGAGCTATTTGATTGGCCCTCACTCATATAACTTTAGTTCAGTATGAAACCCAGGAATCTGACATTGACACAAGGTGTGGTGTGTGTGTGTGTGTGTGTGTGTGTGTGTGTGTGTGTGTGTGTGTACAGGAGTTTTCATTTACTTGGGAGAAATGTCTTGTTGGTCATAGGATAAGAGCATGGTTAATTCTATAAGAAAGAAAACCTTTCCTACAGTGACCAAATATTTTAAATTTGTACCTGCAAAGTATGAGAGATCCCGGTCTCCCTTCCCTTGCTAGCAGTTGGTATTGTTACTAATTTCAATGTTAGCTTGTCTAACGCTGTGTGGGGTATATCTCATTACAGTTTGCATTTGTAATTCCCAAATGGTAATGAACTTCAATAGTTTTCCAGTAGTTATTTGCCATCAATATATCTTCTTCAGTGAACTGTCTCTTCAGGCTTTTTTGCCTACTTTCTAACCAGTTTGTTCTGGCAATGAATTTTGGAAGTTTTTATATATTGTGCATTTGAGGCCTCGGTCACATTATTCCTTCCAGATTTTTAACTTCCCCTTCAGTTTGAAAGAGTACTTTCACAGGACCTCAGACTCTAACTTGACAATTCCTTTCTTTCAACATCTTAGATAGTTCTTCTGTCTTCTAAAGTTGTAGGCAGGAAATCTGCTGCTGTTTTGTTTTTCCTATGTAAGCAATATGTCCATAATTTACTATTTATTTCTTTTCAGTCTATTCTTGAAATTTTTTGTTTCTAAGTTTCAGACATTTGACTACTCTATGGCATCCTGTGGGTTTCTTTGGATTTTTCTTATTTAGAACTTGCATGGTTTTGAATCAGTATATTTGACTTTTTCCATTTTGGAGAACTTTTCAGCCGTTGCTATCATTCCTCACCCCTGCCTTGTTTCTCCTCTGTTCTGGGACTTTGATGACACGAACACCACATCTCTCCTGTCATCCTCTCCTCCCATGTCCTGAGGCTCTCTTTCTCCTACTCCATTTCCCACTCCCAACCTCCAGCTCCTGGGCTTCATCTTCCACCTCTTCCCAGAAGAATCTGACTCTGCTGCTCTCCCTGTTTCCTGGTCCACATCCCCTCGACTGTTCTTCCCCTTGTTTCCTGTGCAATTGTGCTCATTTGCTGATGCTTTCTCCCCTTTTCAGCCATTACAAGTTCTTGTTTACAACTTTTCTTTTTCCTAGGTACATTGTCCCAGGTATGGTCATTATTCTCATTATCACTATAGTAGAAATTGAACCCAGGGCCTTTGCACTGAGCTTCACCCATAGCCATGTATTTATTATTTCATTTTATGTCATGTCATGTCATTTCACTTCAAGATAACTCTAAGTCACTTGGTTGCCCAGCCAGGCTTGAACCTACAACCCTCTTTTGCCTCCCCCAGTGGTGGGCTTTCAGCCCAGGTAAGATCTTTAGTCTCAAGGCTCTTGCTCTCTCCTTGATGTAAGGAGCACAGAAGTTTCTATTTCTAGCTTTGAACTCTCCCCAAGCTCCAGATTCATAACTGGTCTCTCCTGTCAGCAATGATGGCACTGTAGCATCACCCAGGACTTTATCCTACTGCCTCTGTCTTCACACACCATGCCCACACAGTCTCATTCCTCTTCTCAACCCACTCACTCTGTCATGCTGGTCACACTGGGTGACCTCAGTATCCACCCTGCACTCTCAGCACCTTTTCCTGTCATGTCAGAATAACATCCTCAAAGCCCACCCACTCTACTGTCTCCACAGAGCTTGTTATGCCACTAATAATTAGCTCCTGTTCACATTTACTGGCCTATGACTGGATTGCACACTTGGACCATGGGAAAGAAGTCAGTTTTCCTCCCACTTTGAGACCTCTCCTTTGCCTTACCCCAAGCATATTCCTGTTACTATTCCTCCATGGATGGATCCATCTTCAAACCTGTCTCTTGTACTCCATGTCTTCTGGAAACTCTTTGTCTCCTATAGGTCAGGGTGAAGATAGGACATCAACCTCTGAGCTAGTCAGGCCTCCAGAACTCTGCCTCCCTGGCACTCTGGTGACTGCTCTTCCACTTCTGCTAGCCACATGTGGTCACATATTCACCTTGAACCTGAATTCCTCCAGGCCCTCAGACTTTGGCCTGGTTGACACAGCCTGCCCTCCCTCTCTCCTCAGCCCAAGCTATACTCACCTGAGTTTTGTTCCCATCTCTTTATCTCACAGGTCCTTCCTGAAATTATTTTCAATGGTCCTCAAGCACAGCCTGTGTCAAGCCTCTGCTGCCCTGTCTCCACACCACCTTGTCAGGCAGTGACCTGGTTAAGCCACACCTGCCCTCTCTCCCTCTAGCCTGTGCTGCTCTGTGACCTCACACTTTGGCTCCACGACAAGCTGTCCTTGCCAACCCGCACCAGACCCCATCCCCTGGTGGCTTTGTACAGCTGTTCCCAATCTACCTCCTCTCCCAAGTCCACAATCTACCCCCACTTCCTGAACTCCTGGCAGATGAATGCACTTGGTAATTTATTGAGAACTTTATCCGATAATGACACTCTCACCTCCCACCCATCTCCTCAGAATGTCTCTATCTCCCTCCAGCGTGTCTTTATCTGAGAAATATCCTTCCACTTCTCAAGATAAACCTTTCCCTCTGGTCTCTGGTTCCCTTACCTTCCTGCTTCCTTCTTAACTTCATTCCATGTGTGTACCTCATAGCTTCATTTTACTTGTATAAAGCTTTGTTACAATATAGTTGATGCATCAAAACAAGGTACATGTTAAATGTTTATATCTCAAGTTTGGATATGCATATGCACCTGTGATGCCATCACCCCAGCCAAGGCACTAAGCATATCCATCACCTTAAAGATGTCCTTGTGTCCCTGTAGACCCTACTATCTGTAAAAGCAGAATATGAAATTGGTCTACTGAACACATTTTAGAAAGCACAGCATCATCATTGGCTATAGGTGCCGTGCTGTAAGCCCATCTCCAGAACTTAAGCCATCTTTCATAGCAGAAACTTTATGCCCACTGAAACACAATTCTGCACGTTACCCTGCTCCTGCCCCATGCCTGTTACACTTTCCATTCAAGCTCCATTCTCTGCTTTCATGAGGTTGACTATCGCAAATGGAATCACATTCTGCCTGGCTTATTTCACTTACTATAATGTTCTCCAGGTTCATCTATGTCACTGCAAGTGGAAGAATTTCTTTCTTTATGAAGGCCAAGTAACATTCCCATTGTGTGGACCCAAAACATTTCTATGTCCATTCATCAGTCCATGGACAATAGGTAGTTTCTGCATTTTAAACAAGACTGCAATGAATACTCAGTGAAGATTTTTCTTCAAGGTACTGATTTAAATTATTTTGGACATGTACTCAAAAGTGAGATCACTGTGTTACATAATGATTCCATTTTTTAAAAATGTAGTAGCCTCCAACTATTTTCCATAGTGGTTGCAACACTTTCTTTTCGGGATTTGGTTACCTGTGCTTTTGATGTCACATCCAAAAAATCATTGTGAAAGCCAGTGTAACGAAGTTTTCCCCTTATGTTTTACAGTCTTGTCTTGCATGAAAGTCTTCAATTTACTTCGTTTTGGCACAGAAAAGCACAGTGTGAGGAAGGGGTTCCCTTTCAGCTTTCTCCACATGGGGGTACAGTATTCTCAAGCCCATGTGTGGAAGAGATTCTCCTTTCCCTATCATGTGTTCTGCCTTAACTTTTAATTTCCATATGGTGGTATCTAGATGTTTCCCTACAGCCTTGTGTGCAGGGACAGGGATATAACTCAGCGGCATAAATACCTGCCTGGCAATTGTAAGGTCCTGAGTTCAACTGCTGGTCAGCTTGTTACACTAAACTAGCATAGTGCTGGGAGTGAGAGGCCTACCCAAAGATTGAGGATTGTGGTCAAGAGCATAAGAGGCAGAACTAGAGAAGCTGTTGGAAGTTGTGGTTCTTTTAAGATATTCTGCCCAAGGACCTTATCATGTTGGCTTTCCTGATGAACTTGGTTTTCTTGTTAGGAGTTCAAGACATCATTGTTACCGAGAATGGCTGCAGTTCCTTTTCGGAGAGCTCTGGCCCCCATCTTGGTTATCAATTCCTAGCTCTAGAGGGGAATATGGCGCATGGCTCAGTCTCCTGGAGAAGCCTGTCATGTTGACTTTCCTGATATGAACTCAGCTTTCCTCATCTTCAGAGGAGCTCAGGACCTCAGTGTTGCTGAGGATGGCTGTAGTACTTTTTAAGGGAGCTCTGGTTCTTATCTTGAGCATTACTTCCTGGATCTAGTTCAGATCCTTCAGCCTGATAGCACAGATCCTTTACTTTGCTGGCATAGACTTCTAGCTTCTACTACGGACCTTTGGGTCTTCCAAGGGTGAAGATAGGACTGCATGAGACATACTGTAGGCTCTAGGCCTTCAGTGGGACTTGTAAGGTGTTTTTGTGAGCTCTAGGTCTTCAGCTGGACTCATGCAGGATATTAGGATCCAGGCCCTCAGCTGGATTCTTTGGTCTTTAGTGTGTGGAAAGGTTTCTTGCACTTTTTGTTTTGTGATTCATCATAAAATATTTTTTTTTGCAGTACTGGGCATTGAATTCATAAAATAATCCTATAAAATGTGTCATTTGTTGTACTGTTCACTTTGCTAAACCCCAACACCATGACAGGGAGAATGTGAGGTCAGGCATGTGGCTGCTGCTGCTTGCTGCTTGCTGCCTTCTGCCTGCCACACCATGGATGCCTCTCTGCATGGCACCCTACTTGGGGCAAGCTACTAAAAGCTTTGCTGACTATGAGTTGAAATAAACCTTTGCTCCTTTATCTTTTGGTGCCTGGTATTCTTTTTCTAATAATGAGAAATTGACTAAGACAGTTTCTTTCATAAAACTCATGGAAGCTAACTTTATGCATTCACGACATTTTCTCATCCTTGTTCCTTTCTGGTTCCTGTCCTACACCCTTGCCTGCAGAATCTAGAGGGGAGTGAACACTGCTTTCTATATTGCCTTCCATCTGTCCTTGGCCCACAGCCCTTATGGCCCAGCCCTCACACTTGCCAAGGCCATGTATAAGGCCTCTCTTTGCCTCCTCCACAGTGCATTACATGGGAAGTCAGTTTCTCAGGTGGGACAAGTACAGACTCTTGCCACCTTACCTGAATTCCAAGCATCCTTCCTGGAAATCCTTTGATTCTGCACTTTTCCTCCTGCTATATTTACCTGTGATGCCCAATGGAGATATTCAATTGTCCTTTATGCCTTATCATCCAAATGAAGCCATCACAGGAGCTGTCATTAATACCTGGGTAGACCTGGAGTCCTACCTACCCATTTCCTCCTTCATCAGGAGTACCTTTCTGTCCTGGTCCTCTACCCATAGGACTCCTGGGGTTTATTTTAATCAGAGATCATGAGACACACAGGCACACAAGTAATTGTTATGGAAAACTCTAATTATACTCATAGACTACTAGCAGAAGAGGAAGGCCAAGGCACAGAGTGACCAGGAGCAGAGAATGGGTAGGTAATTCAGGCTTTATTGTGGTTTCTCGGGAAGAAATGGGCATGGAATTGGCTGCTGGGAATAGTTCCAGTGGATTCTGGGGCACAGGCCTGCCTCAGTTGCCTGGTACTCTGTGCTATGGTGAATGGGCAGATAGACAATAGTCTATGGGCAAGCACCCAGCAAAGAAGGGGCAGGCCCTGGATGGGTTGCTCTGCATTTGAAAAGCATGCAGAGTCTAGGCTGTTTATTTACTTCCTCTAAGAATTGCCTAGTGCTGGGAGGGGTCACTAGAGCCTCAGATTTTTTTTTTTCACAGTACTGGGGATTGAACTCAGGATCCTGCACTTGTCAGGCAAGCACTTATTCTACTGAGCTATCTCCCCAGCCCAAAAGTGCCCCAGAATGTGGTGAATAAAATGTATGATGGGTACAGGGATCAACAGAGCTCCAGAAGAAACTTTTCTAAATAGCACAGCCTCTGCTCCCACCCAGGTACCTCCTCGGGTTCGAATAAGGCAAAGCTACTGATATGCACATGCATAGATCCCATGCCCATCAGAAAAGGGGAGATTGAGAACCCTTGGTTTGCAAGCTGGAGGATGTGCAGCTCGGTAGTGAGTGCTAATACAAGTGAGGCACTGAATCTAGATCCCAGCCCTACAATATAAATGAATAGTACCCCTGTCCCCCTAGAGCTACTGCTTCTGCAGAATTTTGAATGTACACCTAACAATTCAAGTCCAAATCTGCATCCCCAACTGCAGTCTCCCAGGACTGGAGTCTCACTCTCCCATGTATCACTGCACGGATTCCCACTTCCTCCTTCACTTGACACTCCCATCCCCCACTGCCATCCAGCACAGACTTGGCTTTGATGCCATTTCCTGGAGACCTGGCTAGCTCTCAGCGTCCACCCCACCCCACCACACAGCCCCAAACTGCTCCAGGCATATCCTCCTCTTGTACAGGGAGTGAGCTTCCTGACCAGGGGACAGCATGATATCACTTTCACCTGCAGAACCATGTTTGTGTCATTGCATGGAATTTCAGTGGGAAGAGAAGCCTTTTGAATGAGGTGCCTTGGCTTGGAGTGGCAGAGGATGCCTTCTTCCTGGAGTGGTGAGAATCTGGCAGAATGAGCAGTTTTGACTCTAGGTTGGAAAAGTTAAGAGATTTGCTGCACTGCAGTTTCTCCTAGCCCTATGTACCATGGAGCCTGCAGCGAAGCAGTCCTCCCTGGGGAAAGAAAGGGAGTCGGCAATGCTTTGTGTTTGTTTGTAACTTTCTTGAATTTCTTTTCTTGGACTCCTGGGAATGGTGGTTGTGAAAACTGGAAGTGCGGAAGAGACACTTCCAGGCAGCTATGGTTCTTCCTCCATCCTGAGGGACCATTACCTACTTCACTGCTAAGCAGCAGCCCCAAACATCCAATTAAAGTGATCTTTGCTCTCAAGGCTAATATGTCCCAGCTGTTCCTTCCCCTTGGTCACCCCAGGGACACAACTGAGCCAGCTCTTCCCTTCCCCCTGGATCCAGCTGAGCCAATTAGATCACAGTTCCTATATGCACCATGCTGCTTCTCATTTAGGCACCTCACATGCACACACCTGGGAGCTGAGAGCTTCCTGCTCTCAAAATCATCTAACACCCATTATATTATATGCAAAACTGAGCAGGCTGCCCTCAGCAGCACTTAGGAACATTCACTGAGTGGAGAAAGAAAGGGATAGAGAAGGGGACAGATAGATGGGTGAATGGATGGATGGATGATGTGTGAGGGTGTGGATGGATGAATAGGTGGATAGATGAACAAGTGAATAGATATAGTACTTATAATACTTATTTTGGAGAACCTTGATCATATAAGAAGGAGTGGCTTATTAATGAAAGTTTCCGTGATGAAACTTCAGTTCTGACAGGCACTGACCTTGGCCTGCTGAGCCCAACTGTGGACACTTACCCTCCCTACATGTAATCTAGCTCCTCTGAGTAAAGTCCCACCCTCTCCCCACCCTCTGTCCTCTCTAACTCCCGTCCACTTTGCTCTGTGCAGAGTCCAACCCTGTTCCATACTGAATTTTCTCTCTCTTATTGCAGGAGCCTGAGGTGCAACCTGTCTTGCCACTTTTGACAAATGCCCAGTGCTCTTCTTCCCTGAACGCACCCAAGATCCCATCTGAGTTTCACTACCCAGCTTGAAGGGACATGCTGCTCACTCAGTGCTGGGAGAAGGGCTTCTGTATCTGGTGAGAAGGGGCTTTCCCAATGTGAAGTGTGCCCTACAAGGCATCTAGAGTGGAAGTGGGATGCTGACACTTCTGTCTGAACACCGTGTTCATCTTTCTGCCACTGGAAAGAGAGTTCACACAGCCTCACACAGCCACTGGACGGGTACTGCAGACTCCAGTTTGCCTTCTTGGTCCCAGGGCTTCAGTAGAACCCATGGCCAAGGGAGCTGGTGGACAGGAAGGCAAGTTTGTGCCTGGCTCCATACTAAGTGCTTTGTCCTTCTGAACTCACCCAGTCCTGACCGGATCTCTATTGCATGGCTTGAGCTCATCTGAGTGGCTTTCTCTTATGTGCCCTCTCAATATGAAAGAGCCCATCCAAGCTGCTTTCTGACACTGCAATGGCTTCCCAGAAAAGCAGAAGCTGCCAGTCCTAGGATTGCTTTAGAATCATACATACTTTGTCCACTGTCAGCTGATTTGAGCACACCTGCTGCCACCTGAACCAAAGACACCGGCTTACAAATGGTCTCCTGGTGCCGGAGCCAGGAAGCAGGTATGGGACGCTTGTGAGCATGACATGTACTTGAGCCAGTTCCAGGTGCTGACAGCAACAGAGGAGAGGATTCAGTGCTGGATTCCAGGACACACTTCCACTTGCTTTCGGTAAGCCAAATGTTACAAATCCAAGGTGGAGCTGGGGAAAGAGCCATGTCTTTTTACTGTCCTAGGTCTTGGACAGCATTGGTGACAGGGACAGACAGCTAGTCCAGAAGGAGCCTGGGGACATGTGGCAATGCCATGCCTGGCACTTGGTGATGAGGTTGGCTGGGGCATGGAGCTGTGGCAGGGTTCAACCTCACCTTTCAGGCTTGCTGAGTTGCATAGGCAAAAACACCTCTTGGTTATCCTCCTTCCCCCAACCACTATGTTTTATGATGTGCTAAGTTTGGGGGAAAAAGAAAATTCCTCCAGCTGTGGACTCCTCCCAGCTGCAGGCTCTCCAAACTGGTGATTTATGACCTGCTGAGTGCCAGAGCATGCTAGGACCCAAGAGGGACTGGGAGAGGGGCAACAGGGCAAGCCTGGGGCTGAGGGACTTCTTTGTGGGCTCCTGGCTCCCAGCCACACCCTTTGAGTGGGTGGCCTGCTGTGTCTATCACCGTGAGGGAAGTCAGCAGTCTACTGGGAGGTCTCAGAGAAAAGGCCTGGCTTCCAGTAAATCCTTTAGCCTGGCCAGCGACCTTGCAAGTGGGAGGCCCCCTGCTGCCAGCCTTAGTGCTAGGGCCTGTCAGTCTTGGAGGCCAATCTGTGACCTCCAGCAAGCCTGTGTGTGCTAGTTTCTGGTCCCCAGACCATACAGCATGCTCCTATGGCCCCCTTCTATTGCAGCAGAAACTGCTGGTAGAGAAGGATTTGCAGTGGCTCAGCCTGGCTACATGACAATGCTGAGTCTGTGGCAGGCACTATGCATGCTGCTGCTGAGCAGTCATCTTGCAGTGTGCTGCAAAGATAGTACTCAGCAAAGCCTTTGCCCAGGAAGGACACACATGTACTCTGTAGTGGGAGCTGGTGATGTCACTGTGGGCTCCAACTACCAGCAGAACATGACTCCACATACCACACCCACAGCCCTGCCCCTTATTCACCCATTCTCAGGGCTCTGAGGACCAGGTGCAGAGAGACGAGTACTGCTTCCCTGGGCAGCTTATCATCCTTGTTGCAGAACACTGGTGTGTGAAGAGCAGTGGCCTCCATCGCTGTTCACTCTCAATACTCACTAAGGATCCTTGACATTGGTGTGTGCTCTAGGAGCCAGTGCCTCTGCAGAATGCAGCACCGGGAGCATTTACAGAAATCACAGGACAGTCATGATCAGATACCTATGTAGTGTTAAGTTGGCTGGAGTGGTTGTACAAACAAGTCACTGTGTTCTGGGGGAAATGACGATGGCAGTGATGCTCCACAAAAAGACTGGCTCAGTGGAAAGGAGAGGGCTCATGGCTAGAATATGGTCATGTGACAGCCTCCTCCCCAGAAGTCAGCACATCCTACAGACAACAGGCAGTGCCTGGAGCTGTGTGCATGGGTGTGGGTAGTGTGAGCATACCAAGTGACCAGGAAAACACCAGAAGTGCTGTCCTGTGACCTCCTGGGACAAGAAGTCACAGTACAGCCACCTCTCCATGCACAGGGCATTCCACCCTGCTGAAACCATGGTTAGGCAGCTGGCTCAGTGGCTCAGCACATGAGAGAGGAAGCATCCTTGTGATCACTGCTGTGGCCCATCATAAGTCCTACAGATTCACACCCAGTACTCAATGTCAATCTTGCTGGTTGTGCGCTGCTTTTGCGCGGGCATAAAAAATTCCCAAGGTGCACCATCATAAGCTGGGGTCCATCTGAGCAGCCAGCGGACAGCACAACCAGCCTGCTAGCTCAGAGCTGCTTCCCTGAGGGCTTATTAGGCTCCCCCAGCCTGTCCCTTTTGTTAGTGGCCCTTTGAAGCAGCCCCTGCTTTTCCAAGGCAGGTTCTCTCTCACCTTTCACTCTGGCATCAAAGGATACTACCTGGCCACAGGACAACTCCAACATCCCAGCTCTGGGCAACATGTACCTGTGTACTTGCTGAAGAGTGAAGAGCTATGGACACCGTTATCCCATTACGGTGCAGAGGACCCCAGCAGTCAGGGATTGCAGGCACTCACTCCCACTTGTGTCATTACTGCCTCTACCCTCCCCTAATACAACCCAATCCACTGTCCCTGAAGGTTCAAATTCAGAGAAAATCCCCCAAGCCCTGCCTGACTGGGCCTATCTTACAAACCCCTTACTCAGAGAGGTCTTGGAGGTTACTTCACCTCAACAGGTCACCCTCACAGAATCTGCCCTGACATTAAGGGTAGCAGTTGTGGAAAAATATCATGGCAAAAGGGGTGCTATTTAGCTCTGGATGGCAGGTGGTTGAGGTCAGGAAGGCAGGCCCTGTCTTCCCCAAGATGTCACTGGAAGTCTCATAGTTTCTCCTGTAACTGTACCCCTGCCTCCAGACAGCTTGGGCAAGCCCCAATGTGCCCCCTGCTCAGTGGGGCAGTCAGCTGGGAGAGTCACTAAAGGACCCCCATATCACTCTGACTCATGGAATGCCAAACCTCCCTGGGGTGGTTCTCTGGTGCCAGCTGCTTTCATCTTTTGCTCTGTTATCCACTTCCGGCAGGCAGAACTCTGGTTAAATAAGCACTTGAACACAAGTAGGTATGTGTGCTTGCTCCACTGGAGCTGGGTATTGGAGCATGAAATGCTGCCAGTGCAGGCCTTTGTGTTGCCCTCTGCAGTGCCATTTTTAATGAAGTTGATCTTCTAGATTAGTGGTTCCTTTGCTAACATCTTGGGTGTGGTCCTGAGCAGAATGGCTGACAGAGAATGTTAAAGGTACTCTATGGACTGGCACTCACCAAATCTAATTCTTCCACATCTGCAAAAAGGCTGGTGTCCTCACCAGTGGGAAAGCTGAGTGCTTTGGTGTACAGAGACATTTAATCCTTTGCTTGGGGTTGTCATCTTCAAGCCTGGCCCAGTGAGCACTAAATTCCAGCCCCATCCATCTTCAGAAAACAAAGGGAAGATGGTATTTCCTTGGCTGCAAAGACCAGTGTTTGCTTGTGAGAGGAAGGCCTGCTGCCATTCCCAGCCTCTAACAGGTTAAGGCATGCCTTTTGATCCTTGTTTTCGGTTTTTTAATTAAAACTTAGTACCTCATTGTATTAGAGATATTTTTTCTGTGTCTATGGAGAGGTTCAGAGGAAATGCTCTTGGGAACAATATTCTCTGAGCTCTTTAATTGGTACCCTTTGTGTATCAAAGTCAGTTTTAAAGATAAAAGTCTTTGGCTCATAATCTACCTCTGGAAATATTAAATATATTCTACTTTATTTTATAATACAGATTTGCTATATAAGAACTGGCTAATAAACTAATTTTCCCCTCATGTTCTTTTTTAACAGATGCCTAAAAAATATTTTTAGCTCAAATTTCAGTAATTTTACTAGAAAATTCCTTGGTCATTGTCATTCAATTCAAATTCTTGCTCTGCTTTCCTTAAAACTTCTGTTATCATCTATATGTTATAGGATCAAAACTATAGTGAATGCCACTGCCTAAGGCCACCCATGACCAAGTAGGATTCATTTCAGGGATGCAAGGATAGTTCAACATTTACAGATCTCACCATATTAATAGAACAAAGATGAAAACCATATGATCATATCAATAGATGCAGAAAAAGCTTTTTTTTTTTTTTTACAAAAATGCATACTCATTCATGATTAAAAAAAAACTACAGAAAATTGGAATAAATAGTCTTTACCTCAATCTGATAAAAGCCATCTGTGACAAACCAACAGCCAAAAACTGAAAGCCTTCATTTAAAATCAGGAACAAAACAAAGATGTCCAGAGTTACCACTCCTATTCCACATAGCTCTAGAAACATTAGCCAGAGTAATTAGACAAAAAAAGAAAAGAATAAAGATAGAAAAAGAATAAGTTATCTCTATTTGTAGATAGCATAATACTTTACATAGAAAACCCCAAAAAAACTCAACCAAAAGACTTAGATTTAATAACCAAAATCAGGTGCATGGTTACAAATTACACATTTAAAACTCAATGGCATTTCTGTATGCAAATAACAAATTCACTGACAGAGAAATTAGGGAAACCACACTTTTCACAATAGCATCACAAAAAAATGAAGTACTTAGGAACCAAGTCTAACAAAGAAAGTAAAAGATCTCTACATTGAAAACTACAGTACTCTAAAAACAAGAGACGAAATAAGATATCATAAAATGGAAAGATGTCCCTTGCTCATGAGTACAAAGAACCAATACAGGAAAAATGGCCACTCTCCCCAAATTGTTATAACAGATTTAATGTACTCTCAGTCAAAATACCATAAGCATACTTCACAGCATTAGAAAAAGCATACCTAAAATTCATTTGGAATCAGAAGAGACCTAGAATCACAAAGACAATTCTGGGCAACAAAGACAAAACATACACCACAATTTCTGACTTGAAATTATACCACAGAGGTATTGTGATAAAAATAGTATGGTACTGGCAAAAAAAAAAGAGGATCAATAAAACAGATTAGAAGAGTCAGAAACAACTTCAAAGTCATCCATCTTATCTCTAACAAAGGGGCCAAACACATTTATTGGAAGAAAGCTTCTTTTAATAAATAGTGCTGGAAAACTTGGCTTTCCACATGCCCCCAAACTGAAACTAGACCCATGTTTACCATGCACTAAACTAAAATAAAAGTTGATCAAAGTTCTAAATATTAAAAGTGGGCTGGGGACATAACTCAGCAGTTTAAATACCTACCTGATAAGCACAAGGATCTAGGTTCAGTCACTGGTACTGCATTCCATATCAGCCTCGGAACCCTGGGTGCACTGTGCTGGACACAGAAACCTGGCATGGTGATGAAAACTTGTAATCCCAGCACTAGGAAAAGCTGACATAGGAGGATAACTATGAGTCTGAGCTGCACAGTGAGACCCTGTAGCAAATAAGTATTAAAACAGAAACATTACATCAATAAAACACAGAATAAGTACAACTCTTGAAGCAATAGATGTAGGTAAACAACCTCCAACTGCACAGTAAATACAAAGAATCAACAAATGGAATCTCATCTTAAAAAGCTCTTGCAAGCAAAAGAAATCACCAAAAGAGAGCCAGCCAGATGGCTCAGCAGGCTGAGTGCCTGCTTAAGCAGAACACAGTGGCTAGTTCAATACACACTGTGCCTGCCAGCCCTGCTCCTGGGACTCACCGAGACTTTGATTGAGACTGGGCATGGTGGGGCCCACTTGTAATCTCAGGCCTTGGGAGGCTGAAAACAGGAGGATCACTATGAGTCTGATCTGTGCAGTGAGACCCTATAGACCCTATACTAAATACGTTTAAAAAAAAGAAAAACAAAAATCACCAAAGTGAAGACATCCCACAGAGTGGGAAAATATAATCAGCTGTTTTTCAGACAAAAGACTAATATACACAACAATAGAATTGAAAAATCAGATCCCACAAATTTAAAGACCTAATCCAAAAATGGACTTCTGAAATGAAGACACATTCATAAGAAATACAAATAGCAAATAAATACATGAAAAAATGTTCAGCATCACTGATTATTCTAGATATGCAAATTAAAACAATGCTGAGAGTTCATCTCACTCAAGAAAGAATAGTTGAAACAGTGTGCTTATTTCCATGTCAGACCAAAGATTAGGAAGAAACAGAGCTTTACTAAGAAGACTAGCCACCTGAGCCTTCCTGGTTACAGATCAGAAATGTCTGGCCTTGTTCTCTGTTTTGTCTCCACTTAAATACTTTCCTAGTTTACTATAGTTGTTGACTCAAGAAGTCATGGGCTTCTTCTTTGTCATTAGTTCTGTTTTCCTCTTATCTCTTTTATGTTTAAAAAATCTTTTTTGTTATTGATTTTATTGAGAAAGAAATAGCAATGGGACAATTTCAAAACAGGTTAGCAGGACAGTTAAATAATTAATACATTGCATATTGTCCTTGTAGTAGTTATTCAGAATATAAGATGCAGACATGATATCTTGTCTAAACACTATTAATATAAAATTTTCTTCTCACTGAACTAAGACAAAGTAGCTGCGTATCTCTCCTATTTTGTATATATATATATACATATACATATATATATACATATACATATATATACATATATATATATATGTATATATATATTCAGTACACAATGGACCTTCATTTATACCCTTTTTTTGTTCAGTTTTGTCAGAGATGGGTGTTCCATTGCCATTTAAATACTGTAGATGTGTGAATTCAACAAAATAATCTAATATATTTCAATAGTCCATAATAATAGTGGGTTATCCATGAAACAGGCAATGTCAGAAGTTGTTGATTTCAGCATTTTACAGCTCAGCATATTAATATGACTGTATTATTTTCTCTAATACTTCACAGCATTAGAGAAAACATACCTAAAATTCATTTGGAATCAGAAGAGACCTAGAATCACAAAGACAATTCTGGGCAACAAAGACAAAGCAGATACCACAATTCCTGATTTGAAATTATACCACAGAGGTATTGTGATAAAAAATAGTATGGCACTGGCAGAAAAAAAAAAAGAGGATCAATAAAACAGACATGATATCATGTCTAAACACTTTATCTTCGTATTTATACTTTTCTGCTGAATGGTTAAGACCAAGATAAAGCAAGACCTATATAACAAAAAATGTAACTTTTGTATATGACAAGGTCAGTCAAATCCCCTCAGGATTTATCCTGAGAGCATGTACAGCAGTAAGTTTCTATGTAAGAATGTGTACTTGTTGATTTCTATTTTATTTATTTATTTTTTTTTTTCCATTCTGTAGGGATTTAAAAGTTTAGCATATCAACGATTGTTAGAAAATACCCATTCCATGTTATGTCTAAGGTGTTTTATACTCAGACAGATAGTGATGTTAAGCTCAACTGCCTATGCTATAAGGTAATAATATCATTAAACTTCTCTTCTGGAGGGTTAACAACTTAAGTGTGCAGACCAAAAAAATTAAAGAAAAAGAAGGGCCACAGGATAGCCAACATTTTGGCCCTAGCCCTTCAAGGTCAGTGAGGAATCAGGACATAAGAGACCTGTACTGTAACATCCTGTAATTCAGCGCTGTCAGAAATTTTCTGCTCAAGGAGATTATGGGGCCACAGAGGAAAGCGATCGATGATATACAGTGAGCCTAAGGAGAGTCACCTAAAGAGAAAACATTCTCTCAGGCTTTCATAGAGAACAAATAGGTCAAGCAATATCTGTGGTGAGTCATCCAGATGGCTGATGCTGTTTACAACATCTTAACAGGGGTGGGGAAGGAATGAGGCATTCCAGGCGGGGTCATTTAGAGTTGACTGGGTCCAGGTGCCTTCTATCTCTAAAGACATCCTGGGGAGGGTCCTGTCTAGTGACTCTGCAATATCTCCTATCTCTAAATTGGATTAAAGGCTAAACTAGAGCTTCTTTTGGTAGGATAAAATTAACCCATTGAGAGCCACCATCCCCTACTATTATCAACAAATCAACCAATAACAAATGCTGGTAGAACTGTGGGGGAAAAAGAAACACTTCTCCACTGTTGGTGGAACTGTAGACTGGTGTAACCCCCCCAATGAAATCAGTGTGGAGATTCCTCAAAAAACTAGGACTAGCAGTTCCAATTGTCCAAGCTATTTCTTTTCTTGATATAGTCTCAACAGAATTAAAAGCATCATACCACAGTGATATATGTGCACTCATGTTTACAGCAATACAGTTTGTAACAGCTAAATCTTGGAAACAACCCAAATGTCCATCAACTGATGAATGCATAAAAAAGGTGTGGTCCTTTTATATAATAGTGTACTACTCAGCCATGAAGAAGTAAACTTGGAACATTTATAATAAATGTATACACCTTGAGATCATACTCTGAAATAAATTGGACACATATGCATAAATATTACATTGTCTCTTTGGAGTGAGAAACTGAAAGCATAAGTCAGACCAAAATGTATTAATAGATACTATGAAATAGAAATTAATTGTTCAAAAGGTAAAGGGAATTGGGGAGGAGTGGATGGGAACAAAGGACAAAATGGAAATAAAGCTTTATAAATAAGGAGGGGAAAGGAAGGTTGAAGAGAGAGGAGGGGAATTGAGGAAAAAGAGGAGCTAAGATATATCACATACAGGTCCAAATTCCCTATAATAAATGTGATCATTATGCATATCTAAACTCTACCAATAAACTTAAAGAGAAAACAAACACAATCATCATGTCAATATTTATTCATTTAATTGCACTGGAAATTAATAATTGTCAGCTATAAAAATGTAAGGCATACAATAAAGGAAGGATATGTTTAACATCAAGACCTGAAGGACTTTTCTTTATACCTTCTGAGGGCCAGATAAATAAAAATAATTCAGTCAACACACAGTAAATAGTTTCATTTAAATAACAGCATTAATCTTTCTCAGGATAATTATTATACATTATGCTACTTTTCTAAACAGAAGACAAATTAAATTATACATACAAATATTAAAAGCCAATCACCAAAATAAAATCAATATTTTATAGACTATTATTTATGTAAAATTTTTGTTTGTTTGGTTTTCCAAGACAGAGCTCATCATGGCCCAGACTGATCTCGAACTTTCAGTCTCCCTGCCTCATCTTCCTGAGTGTTGGCATTATAGGCTACCGTCACCATCCCCAGCTATACACACTGTAGATAGCTACGATCAACAATTTTATTTAATATCAAACATGTTTCCATGTTTCTGGAATATAATTATTTTTTAAATGAGAATTATGAATTTAATTCAACTAATTCCAGTATTCAATTAGTCAAAGCAATAAAATAAGCCCTTTCAAATTAGAAAGGTTACTATTAGTAATTTTTTCAATACATAAAATATTCTGATATTTATTGAATCAGACTGTACAAAGATACCTATGAATTACTTTGTAGTTTATAATTAGATGTGACTGGGCACAAAATTAATTGACCAAAATATCACTATAATTTAAAGAAGCAAGTCTTTCAGTTTTTATCATACTTGTCTTTTATTTTAAAGAAAAAAATTCAAAACAAGATAATAGGGTAACAATGGTTAACACACTGAATATTATTATCAATAAATTATTTACTCAGAGTGTAGGATATCAGCATTTAACTGTCCAAATGATATTAGCAGAAAAAAATTTCTTTCCAATTAATTAAGAAATTGGCAGTAGTATAATTATTTTAACTATCTTTTATGTATGTATATTTTTTCATTTTGATTTTCCATCCTTTTCTCCATTCTTCCACTGCAGATTATATTTCCTTTAGAAGTTTTGAAGCAAGTCCTTTTATGGGATAAATGTAATAGGGCCAGAATCTTTTACTCTTTCAAAACTAAAGTATGAAAATTTTCATTACAAAATTATGAAATTGGTTTTCCCAAATCTAGATTCCAACTCCAACATCCAAATGTTTTCAGAAGTGGAGCAGCAATAGAAAGAAATATTTTAATGGAACTTGGAGAATGGGACAGCTATCAAGATCTGAGCTTGAAAAACATATCTCAAATGACTCCATTACATAACAATACCTATATCAAGGTTTACTGGTCAGCTGAAAAGGAAGAGGCAAATAAAATGTACTATCTGCTTTAACAAGGTGGACTGAGTAATGTTAAGTGTTAGGGTGGGGTAGAAATGAAGTCAGCCTGCCAAAACCATTTCCCCTTGGACTTCCTCCACAAACATCTATTTTAGTTCTGGACTTCTCACCAGGGTGCCCATGTGATCGACCAAGGGGACTCTCTCCACCCACAGATGATTCCAGGAGCTCTAGGGCACTGCTCTTGGAAGGAAGATACTCCTTGGAAGTTCCTTAGGTCCCATAGGAACATAGCAAATGGAAGCCAATTTATGTCACAAGTTAATCCATCCTAGTTGGACTCCTTTTAGATTGAATTATTCAAATACCAACTGGGTACACAAACTGTAGTTAATGAACATGGATAAACATCTGTCTTGAAAATGCCTGTGGGGGGGTAAAATATCAAGCTGCCATTTATTGGCCTGATCTTTTCTCAGAATAAGGGTTTATAAAGGCCTGGGAATCCTCAGCTTCCCTTGGCCACCTGCCCAAATAAAACTTTAACAGACACAGTTAGACCTTTTGCTGGGCTCTACAATGCCCTCAACTAAATAGCCAAGCTGCAGAGTTGTTTTATATAACCTTTGTTACACTAGAAAATGCAGGAGAGTACTATGCCATTGTCCAGAAAGATCAAAAGTCAGCACTGGTCACCCCACCCTGAATGATGCTGCTTTGGAGATTTAGGAAAAAATTAATGCACCAAGAAAGCACACTGTGTGCAGACCCAAGTCCCTCAGTGCTTCTCAAACTCCAAGCCACTTGGATAATTACAACAGGAGACAATAGAAGTCTTTTCTATTCTAAAACCAGAAGTTTCCTAAGGACTTTGAGGATAATTTCATAGGTAAAGCAATACTGCTCCTGTAAGCAGACATATGAAAAACAACACAATGGTAAGTAATTGAAAACCAATATCCAGTTTTAGAGAACACATCTATAATTTTTTTTTAGTCAAAAGGAAAGTTTCCAAAGAAGAACAAATATTTTTGCCTATGAATATTTAAAAACACCTTTATACAAATATATTTTTAAAATACGAGGATTAATGATCATAGTATACTTAACTGAAGGCTCAACTAAACTGAGAAGCACCTACGTTTCATTCTCAATTTCCTTACATCTTAGCTGTGTGTGTGTGTGTGCGCGTGTGTGCACGTGCGTGCACTTGTACACATATATTCATAGATATACGGATACATATGTGTGTATATACATATATTTAGTGGTTATTTATTACAGTCTCTTGATCACCTTTCCCAGTGGCTAATAATCTATTATTAGCACTATTTTTTATAATATGCCAATACCTCAATTCTAGTGGTAACTATATATCACAAGCTGCTATCCAGAAATGTATTTTTAAATTTTTGGTTATGTTACTTTGGTGCATAGCTTTATCTAGCAGGCCTATGACTTCAATGACGAAGCTGCTCCTAAGCCCTGCCTCTACCTTGATCTGAGTGATCTGAAGGAGCTGACTTCATTTGGTCTGAACTGAAAGGATGCATGGATGGATAACATCAGAGTAAAACTACCTCCACTGATGCCACCTCAACACAGTAAGGCTTCAGTGACGTCAGGTAAGAAACAGAGCTTTTAAAATATAAAATATACACAGTGCTAGTCTATATCAACTTTTCTCATTAGAGCTCACATGGGGAAAGCTTACCTTTGTCTGAATCATGCCGTAACGTTGCTCTCTCATTTGTGTCACTATATTCATGATGTCAAACTGTAAAAGGATGACAGTAACTTTGTATTATCTATACAGGGGAAAGATACAGACCAATTGATTGGCAAAATATTCCATATCGTTATACAATAACACAGATGGAAAGATGTGACCAGAAAGATCTCACTGCTAAACACAAGAAAATGTGCTTTTGAAAACCCTAGTCAAATGGGTAGTTTGTTTTAAAAGTTTTAAGGAGAATGAAAGAAATCATGACATACAGTAAGAAATGTTCTTCAATAAACAAAATCTCTAAAAGAAGTAACAACAGGTACCCATGTGTGCCTCTCTGTGTTATCCAGAATGATAACTAAAAGCAGCTATGCAATTCTGGAAAAGCACAGAAGACCTCTGGCTGCGAGAGTAGCCACTCTGATTTTCATACACACAGCCCATCGACCTGAGTAGAGATGCAGCCACAGTGAGCCGCCAGCAGATTCCACCCATAAACAGGGAGCAGTCCAACATGAGATGAGGCCAGAGTCTGACAGTACTAGTAAACTGTGGGCCAGTCTGACACTGAAGGCCCCAAGGAGTACACTCAACTATGTGTGACATGGGCCAGTTTGGGCACTGCAAAGCGCTGTGGATATCATGTGGTACCCTGTCAATTATTACTCAGAATATCCAGAAGTTTAAAAGGTAGATATCCCTTTATTTTTATATTTTTATAATGATTTACAATTATACTTAGGGCCTTTAAGAACTTTATTTTGTAATAAACAGAAGGTCCTGTGTTCCTTTACCCTACTCCTCCACTGACACCAGCCTTTTATATTATGGTATAATATAAAAACCAGGCAACCTCCTTAGGAAGATGTGTAGGACTTGCTCAGATAACGTCAGTTTTCTTGGTGCCCCGAACACTTGTGAAGACCCACATAGCTACAGCTGCAGCAAGAGGAAGAGCTATTTTCCCACAATAGTTTCCTATACTCTCCCTTGAGACACACATCCACACCCAATTTCTAGCCGGACAGCTAGCAAGCAAGCTGCTGTCTCTATAGCTCTCTTATTTCAGAAAGTTTTATGAGTAGAATCATTCAACCTCTAACCTTTTAAAATGTGACTCTTACTCAGCACAATTGCCATGAGATTCATCAAACTGCTCCATGTATCCATGACCTATTCCTTATTATTGCTAAATTGTACTCCACAGTAACGCTATGTGTCAGTTTGTGTAAGAACTACCTTGCTAAAGAACATCTGGGTTGTTTTTCATTTTTATTATGATACATAATCTTCTGGGAACATTTGTATACAAGTTTTTATATAAAAATACATTTTCATTTCTGGGATAAATGCCAAAGGGTTCCATTGCAAGGTTAATATTTAAGTTCAGTTTTTGTGTCTTTATAACTAACTGATACATAATGTTCTGGAACAGCTGTACATTGTATTGTACAGATAATGTATGAACAATCTAGTTGTCTAAAGCTTCATCCACATTTGGTGCTGTCATGATTCTTTTTTTTTACTGTATTTAGTACAGAGTCTTGCTACACAAATCCAACTTATAGTGATCCTTCCTGTTTCTTCAGCCTCCCAAGTGCTGGGATTACAGGTGTGTGCCACCACGCCCTCTCAATCCCTGTCTTAGCGTGCCGTGGGGGTTGGGACCAATATGGCAGGTCAGGGATCAACTATTCTTATATTGGCCTTTGTGACAAGTGTGTACAACAGTCCCATGGCTTTTATTTGCATTTCCTTAGAGGTGTCTCTTCATATGTTGATCATCTATATACTCACTTTGGTGAAAAGTCTGCTCATGTCTTTGTTTCTTTACTACTACTGAGGATTCAGTAGTAGTGTCTTTTTTTTGAGTATTCTTTATACATTCTAGATTCATGTGGCTTGAAAATAACTTGTCTGATTCTGTAGCTTATATTTTTATCTTCTATATAGAAGGTATTTCACAGAACAAATTAGTCCAGAAAAATAAATGGAAGACATACTGGTTGGAAAAGAAGAGAGACATCTATTTATACGTCATCTATGTATGAAATCTCAGAAATCCAAAAGAAGAAGAAGAAAAAAAACCTCTCAAATCTAATAGGTAAGTTCAGGTAGTTCAGAGGATACAAGATCAATGTACAAAATTCAACTCCATTCATTGTAATGAACGTGTGGAAATTAAATAAAAATGCAATGCCAGTTATAAATGCTCCAAAGAAAATGAAATAAATCTAAAAATTTCATGTAAGATCTATATGCCACAAGTTACAAAATATTGAAGAACACAAAGACCTAAATAAACAGGACACATCAAGTGTTACGGTTTAGTCCTAAATGCCCCCTAAGCCCTTATGAGTTTGGAAGGTAAATGGATAATGGGGATACTATCCTGCTAAGTTGAATGGGTTGTTAATGAGGGGCAAGTAACTGAGGGTGTGACCTTGGAGGGTGCAACTCCTTCCCTGGCTCCACCCTTCTCTATCTCAGGGTTGCCATAGGATAAGCATCTGTCCTCTGCCTAGACCCTTCCATCTTCCTTTTCTTCCCTGAGTAGCTATGGACTGAATCATCTATAAAAACCATAAGCCAAGTTAAACTTCTCCTTTAAGCTGTAGGTGTTGGGAATTTTGTCCCAGCAATGAGAAAGTTACTAAGATGCAAAGTTCTTGGATTGAATGTAAAGATCTCAGGTCTTCCAGACTGATCTACAGAGTTAAAGCAATTTCTACCAAAATCACAGAAAGTTTTCTGTACAGACATAGCCAAGCTAATTCTAAATTTTATGGGAAGATTCAGATCCTAGAATAGCTAACAATTTTGAAAGAGAATAAAAAGTAAAAGAAATCACTCATCTGATGTTTAAATTACTATATATCTACAGTAAATCAAAGAGTGGTATGGCCAGATTCATAGGTTAATGGAACAAAATATGAAAACAGATAAAGGTTTGTATGTCCAAAGATTTTTTGACAAAGACATAACAGCAAAAAAAAAAAAAAAAGATGTAACAGCAATTCAATTCAGGAAGAATAAAGCCTTTTCAGGAAATAGTACTATACAAGTTGGGTAATTTATAGGTCAAAAAAAAAGTGAAATAACCTAAGCCTCACATTTTATATATAAAACTTAAAATGCATCATAAATTTAAACCTAAAATATGAAACTACAGAATTTTTAGGAAACAATAACAAGAATTTTAAGATAAAATCTTTAGGATCTAGGCTAAATAATGCATTCTTAAACTTGACATCAAGGATATGTCAAAAAAAAAAACTGATAAATTTATCTCATCAAAATTAAAAACCTGTGGGACTGGGATATATCTCAGCAGCTTGAGTGCCTGCCTGGCAAGTGCAAGGTCTAAAGTTTGATCTCCAGTACTGAAAAAAAAAAAAAAAAAAAATGGAGTAGATACAGAATTAAAAATCTGTACTTTTTAAAGAATCTTTACAAGTCATAAATAATACTAGCCAGCCAAATAGCTCAGGGGATTAAAGTGCCTGTAAGCAGGCATAGGTGCTGGGGATTCAATCCCTGGCCTGCCATGCTGGCCCTGCCCCCGGGGTGCACTGAGAGGGCAATTGAGACTGGGCACCATGGTGCATGCCTGCAATTCTGGTTCTTGGGAGGCTGTAAACAGGCAGAGCACTATGAGTTTGATCTAGTGGTGAGAAACTGAATACTTTGTAGACCCTTCCCTAAAACACAAAAAAAAGTTATAAATAATACTGAGTATTTGGGAATAAATCTGTACTATTAATCTTTAACATTAATTTACTGATGATAAAACAAGTTTCACTGGAATACTTGATTAAGAAAAGACAGATTCTGGAACGTGGCTGGCTGATGAAACACTAATTTCCCAGAAATTATGCTTCCTCAGAGATTAACTTTTATATTACTGATCATGAAGTACTAAAACCACAACTGTATTATTTGACAGGATGTGCTAGCTAACAAAGCAAAGAGTCCACTAATTTACATGTGATTAACAATTCTGAAAGAATTCAAAGACAAAAGATTTTATAGAATGTTGTGTTAAAAGTCAAAAGGATCTGATATTCAAGATTTCACACATAACATTAATGCTCTGCAGATTTCTTGGGAAATAGTGCTTTAACGGATAAGGCTAAAATCACGCAAATTGTCAAGACAATGGTGAAAATGGTACACACAATATTTTCCTGGAAATTCTGACTAATAGATGGCCAAAAATAGTTATTTTCTAATGACAGCACAGCTTGATGGGCCTGGCTAATGACAGAATTGTACCAACTTACAAAACAAAAGGAGTAAAGTATCACTGCAATTAAGTGAATTTAGAGATACTACTAATAGCAATTCTGTTAGTACATGAGAGGAAAATGTTGTGATAAGGAAGAATTCTTTCCTTCACCTTGATTACTAAGAAACACAACTGCATACAAACTCAAAGCACTACATTGTCAACAGATACAACTTGAAGTTTAAGTTTCATGTACAATAAAAATTTAAGTTTTGCATATGATGTACTCTGGCAATAAATCTGTAATGACCAAGAAAGAGAATACAATGTAGTTACACAGACTAAGGGATGCCAGAAAATAAATCAACATGCTGCTTTACCTCGAGTCTTGCAAACGTTGGGCATTTGGATCAAAGAGATGAAGCCTACAGGAAGGGATAATGCTGAGATCTTGCCCTTCTGGGGCTGCATTAGTCACCACTGGGCTGTGCTGTTGAACAGCAGTCTGAGCCCTTTTCTCTCTCCTGCCTGCCTTCCTCTTTGTACCATAAGCACAAACAGCATTAGGCCCTTACCAGAGATGCTGCCTGATCTTGGACTTTCCAGCTTTCAGAACTCAGAGACAAAATGAAATTTTATATGATAAATTTTTCTTCCATAAAAAATTCTGCTACCCTAACAGAAAATGTACTAAAATAAGGCATTCCCGCTGACTGCCCTCTGCTTACTCTCTGCTTACAGTTAACTTGCTGCAGACAACAGACATGTTGTGGTCAGTACAGTTCCTGAGGAGACTGGAGAAAGCATCAGGAAGAACATGTAAGACAAAGACCATCAGGCAAATTCTGGGAGGCTTGACATGAGCTTCAGAAAAGTCAGACTGTTCCTCAACTCCCTACTTGTTGTCATCTCAGGAGTGCTGGGTCATAGCACCCTTTCCTCTGCCAGCAAGGCAGCGTTCAGCTATGGGAGTGACAGTGAGGGCAGAGGTTTGACACTTGTTCTGATAACAGCATTACTCTGCCGAATGAGCTGTCTGAGCAAATGTCTCAACTATGTCCTCGCTGCTGAGCGTGGATCCCCATAATGTAGTTCAGTGAGTCTATCTTTTGTGCCACAGGCCTAAAGTTACATTCCTAATCATTTAGTCCACAGTAAATAAAACAGTATAGTCACCCACCAAATTTAGGAAGAGAGTGAAGAGCTGTTAAGGCTTGACACACCGACCCTTATGTTATATACGAGAAAACTGTTTCATGCAGGGTGAGCAACTTACACAGTCACTAAAATGCAAAGCATGTGATACAACTGGGTCAGACCCAGAAAGATCTCATTACTGCTAAAGTCTTCTAGTTTTTTCACTGGGCTCACATACTTGTTATTTCTGTCACTAAAATCAGACCTGAATCACTGACATTCTCCAGCAAGACACTAGAAGCCATGTGTGGGAATGGAGGAAAGAAAAATGAAAAAGAACTCTCATTTCCTGTGCATGTACTGCATTCCAAACACTATCCTAAGCCACTTACTTCCATTCCACTTTAATCTTCACAATCAGCCAGCAAACTGCAGCAAACAGTGTAAGAGCCAGGGTTCCCAAATGCACTGCTTTCCATTCACATAACAGTCTGCTAAAAGAAGCATACTTACAAATGGCACCAGAGTCCCTGCTTGATTGCACACTTACTAAATAGTTCTTTTCGATGGCACAGAATGCAACATCTGCACATATGAACACCCCAGTCCGGCCAACACCAGCGCTGCAGTGCACAACCATGGGCCCTGTGCAGTGGCTCTTCCTCACATACCGGACAAACTTTATGAAGGAGTCTGTAGAGGCAGGAATCCCATGGTCTGCCCAGTTAGTGAACTGCAAGTGTTTCACAGTGAGGCTAGTTCCTGTCTGTTGGAGAGAGACAGAGTTACTGGTTTCACAGATTAGTTCACTTGGGTTTCTAATATACCAGTAGTAAGAGTGGCTATATAGTACATATTATATAGGTATTATGTAGAGCATTCAGAGAGTACTCAAACCTAATTTTGATGTTTATATAAATTCTGGAAATTTCCAGGTTTAGAGAATTTTTCCATTTTATGAAGGTGAACACAGTAATAGTGAAAGAAAGAATGCTAACAGGTGACACAAACTGAGTACCTACCACATGCTAGATACTGTAGTAGAGTCTCACATGAATTACCTCATCAGATCCCTCATCAACCCTGTGAAGTCATACTACTTTATGCTCATCTAACCGATTAGGACCAGAGTCTAGAAGATGTATGGCAGTCAAGCAGGCTCACTGTTTTAAAGCTGGGAATCTACTGCAGGCTTCCTGCATCCTAGTCTACCATCTTTAATCTATACCATAAAGCCTCAAAATTTCAAAATAAGCCGGGCGTGGTGGCACATGCCTGTAATCCCAGCACTCGGGAGGCTGAGGCAGGAGGATTGTTGTGAGTTCGAGACCAGTCTGAGCTACAAAGTGAGCTTAAGGCCAGCCTGAACTGCATAGTGAGACCCTGTCTCAAAAAAAAAGACAAAAAGAAAAAAAAAAATTCAAAATAGTTAAGAAAAGGCAGGCTGACACATTAGGCATAAGGCCCAAACCTAGAAATCACTCTTAGCTTTTATATTATAAGCCAAGTTTAATAAGAACAGGCAGAAGCTCACCAGGGAGGCCCTGAGTTCCTCTAGTGGAGTGGACAGGAAGGCTAAGAACCAGAGTAGGATGTACCCCATTCTTGAAATGGGGTGATAAACGACTCCTCAGGAGGGACAGGCAAAACACTTGGGCTTTCCTCATATTCTATCCCAAAGAAATGTCACCCTCCCCCAAACAGGAGGTTTTTTGGACTTGAATTGCAGACTTTTGGGGACTGAGCCCACAGCGTCTGGTTGCAGATAGATCACTCTCCACACTCACAGGTGAAAGCTCCTTATACATCGTCCTCCCCTTTCTCCTTGCCTCCCTCCCCGCCTCTATATGTACACATGCTGTTGGTTGTATACTCTGCATAACCCTAATACAGGTTTCACTAAGTCCTCCATTATTTAACACAGTTTTCTACCTTACCTGAAATCATAAAGTTAGGAAACTTCCAAGTCACTTTGCCTACTGATGTTTCTATATGATGTAACTTTTGATAATGGCAAAAATGACCCAAGATAGCAATGGAGAGGAGGAGGAGGCATAGTAAAAACATCTTGTAATACCAAGTAGAAAATTCAAATTTTAACCATTGGTGCATGAAGTTGAACAAGAGTCACAATACTTGAAAATTTTATGGAAGAGTGCAGCTGTCACCATATCCCATACATCAGCAGTTAAATGAATCCTACTACCATTGACCTTCTTGGACCTCACTGACTTCCTGATACAGTGCATGAAGGCAGAGCTCTTGGTGCAGACTTTCTGACTATGAACACCACATGGGCCTCAGCCCAAAGACCACCAACACAGATGCCAAAGCTATATAGGCTGACTTTGAATCCTTGTAGACAGACGCTCTGTGCCTCACACCTGGCCTATCTTCCTTCCTTCTCTACTAGCCTGTAAATGCTCCGAGAGCAACAACTCTGCTCATTATCTTTGCCCAGAAAAGTGGGGAAAGTATTCAGGACTTTCTTTGTTGCCCACCACTTTTGCCATGCACTACTGCTTTACTGTATAAAAAGCAAGGCTCTTCATATCCCTTGACTTCCACGTCGCACAGTGATTGTGCTATGACCAATCATCCACATTCCCTGAGGGATCCAACCTTACTTCCTCTACAAATTCTGACATTTTCAGAGAAAACTCACATTTGAGCATCCCCAAATATACTGGGACCTCACAATACTTTCATTTCTTGTACAGGGGAGACAACTCCTTTCTCCCAGTCCTCAAAGTGATGACTACTCTTGGATTTACTTCACCTATAATGTCTACTGTCAAACATTTTCCATTTCTCAAACTCCAACATCAATTTATAACTAGAAACTGCTACACTACCATCTCACTACTTCACTTCAAGCCAACAGTAACATGGCCAAGTGCAGTCCCTTGTATCCTCTATTTACTCCTCACTGACTGGTCCTCTCATGCTAATCACATCTCTTAAGCAACTAGACTCCATGGCTGACGACCTGAGTGATTTTCTCACCAAACTGTTGATTCATTTGATCTTTTAAACTTTGCCAGATGTACTAGATAGCATCCTGCCATGCGTCAATCCTATAATCTGTGCTCAGGAATTCCATAGTTGTGTCACTGAGAAGAAAATAATCACATGGATACCACATGCATATTTTGTTGCTGTTACAAATTTATGGGCTCAACCTTAGTACTGCTTAGCAACTTTTTTTGTGAATGCTTCTGCTAATCAACCTCTTTGATGATGACTGCAATCTTCAATGGCTTTCTTCAATGTTTCTATTCAGCTCTTACCCCTTTTTGCTTCTATTGAACACATTCTATTACCAACCTGCTAATCCAGTCCACTGAAGCAATGTGACTCATCACCTCTTCAAATAATTCCCTATTTTCCAAATCTGTTAAAGCAAGGAATCTATGAATTATTCTGAACTGTTGCTTCCCAGTAGAACACTCAACAATAATGTGAATGTCCTATAGCTGCACTGTTGGATATGGCAGTCACTAATAGCCTATGATTAACAAGCATTTAAATGTGGTTAATGCAGGTGAGAAACTAAATTTGTAATTTAATGTGAGTTAAATAACTTATGTGTAAACTTAACTAGTGAGGTGCAATACCACATTAAAGAGCATAATGTTCAGTCCCTCCTTATATCACTGTCATAAGTCACATGCCTACCAATTTTATTTGCAAAGTACTTGTCATTCTATGCTGCCCCATTCCAATGCCAGCCAGACTGGTTTACCATGTTATTCACTCAGTAAAATTTTTCAATTACTCCAAATATTTTTATTATAAAGTTCATACTTCTTTGTTGAAATAAAACATTTCATGTTTTCACTGGTTCCTGCCAAACTTCTATAGCCTCATTTTATCTCTCATTACTACCTGTCATGTAAATATTACATTCTTGAAATAAATTCATATAGATAGCCCATGCAATTTTATACTGCATCATCTATCTCCCTTTTCTATCTTCCTCATTTTAGTAGTTATCAACTCAGATATCACCCCCCCCAGTGAACATTCCCCCCAACCCCACGTATTCTATGCCACTGAACACAGAAACTCAAGGGGCAAGTGAGGGACTATACCAATTCCTCATACTCAGTATTAATAGAGCCCATGGTAGTGAGTAGTACACTTTAATGACTCAAAATATATCTACCACACTTGAAAAACTAGGAAAGTATGTCGCAGGATAAGACAACTTTTAATATTCTCTCTCTTCAACCTACTTCTCCTTATCAATTAAAAAAATTTGGATATCTTATACTGAGGAACTACTTTGAAAATAATGATATACAGTGTTAATGATTAACTATTGTTATTTTCTTATTGTCTTGTGAAATTTTGTGTCAAAAATTGGATTCAGTGATGGTAAAGGTGACATCTTAGTTTCTGCTACCAGGTGAAGTAATAAATTACTTTGAAAAACATCTTGTTAGCCAAAGTGCCCTCCTACTTTTAACTTCTAGTCCTAATATATCTACTTAAGACAATAAAACATGTGTCTAATATCAGTTATTAACACTTACAGATTTATTCACAACTTGAAACATTCGGATAATAAAATATGCAAGTATCTGGTAGTTCTTCAGACAGATCTGAAACTGCTTCAATTCCAAAGGCTCCTCTGGAGAAATGGGCCAGTAATTGTGGCATTTTGTAATTCCATCTTCTATATTTTTGGTTACCATAGCAATAACATTAGAATTATGTTGAAAAACCATTTGCCAAAAGTCATCTGTAGTGTCTGGCAGTGGTCCTTGAGTAGCAATATATAAATATTGTTCTTCATGATTGATTATTCTAATATAACTGGCATTAATGTAGTCCGGGCTTTTTTGAAGAACAACACGTGTTGAATCATCTATTACAGAAACAGAAACATCTGATAAAAGTGGAAGATGTAATACACCCAATCCTCATACAGATAACTATGTATACTTCTTTAATTAATACAGAAGATGGTATAGGAAATTCTGTTCAGAAGGACTGAGTTTATGTGTTTTAATTCTTCCCCCCACAAAGTCTATTGGTATGACCTAAGAGATATACAATAAAGAAGGAATGCCTTCAGCACCCAGGCATTTGCAAGTTTCCTTAGATATGGTACAGGAAGGACTACACCAAGGAAGGCATGTGCTACTGGAAGGTATATACTAGTGTGTAAAAGGAGGGAACAAAGGAGGAAATACTGAAGCAGTAAGTGAATACTGTTTTCTTACAAATCAGGGAAGCCTGAAAATATATAGCAGCAGGGCCTAAGGACTTCAATCATTGCTTCGGAGAATCTAGGGTTAGTGGAACTCCACCAGTCCCTCTATACAAGGCAGCCCTCACCTGTTAAAATGGCATGTTAATCAAAGCAAACATATGGTGGCAAAAGGAGGCTCCGAGGGCATCTGCTTCATGCTACAAGGATCTGTATAACATGGATTGTTATAGCAAATATGAGAGGGACAACCTAGCTACTTGACCCACTAATAAACTGTGCTGCCCCAAGAGCATTTTCTTCACTTGACATAACCATCTGGAGCTCCACTGGCAGCACTGATCTCAAGTAGAGGAGTGACCAAAGTGAGGAAGTCCCTTCCTCTACATAGTGCCCTCACTAACCACCCCTCCTAATACTCAGGAACACATAGCCCCTTCATGTATCAAATACACTATGCAGCAAATATCTGAACAAGGTAACATAATTTTTGACAGATCCTTTGCAAATTCAAACATAGCATACAGAATCCTCTTTTTGCAAATATGAAATAGGAAAAACAACTGCTAGACATATAAATACCCAACATTCCGAAAAAGAGATCATTCTGAAAAATCACAACAAATGACTTATTGTCTATAAAAAGGAAGAATGCCTTAAAAACTCCTAATTATATTTTAAATAAAATAACATTATTATGTATAATGACAAAACATATTGGTGTATGTTATAGTACTAAATTATAAAGGAAGTGACAATAGCATTGAGAGATCTGTGTTTGTGTGTGTATATAGGAGACATCATCTGTTGATAAGTCTGACACAAGTATCTAGCAAAATATCAGCAGTCATTAGTTTATTATTTAAATAGTGAATATGATTTTATAGCAGAAAAATGTTTTAATATTGAAAGGGAAAATTGGGTTAAAATTAAATAACCCAAATTAACAAAGGCCTGCTTTAAGACAAAAAATATAATTACCAAATTCAAATTCCTGAAGTAGGAAGGGAACAGAAAAACAAATTAGAGGTTTTAAAAATTAGCTTAAAAGCTTTTCTTCGAACTAAAAAAAAAAAAAATGACAGAAATTTCAATAATGGGGCCAGCTGAATAGCTCAGTGGATTAAAGCACATGCAAGTAGGCACAGGGGCCAGGGATTGACTCCCTGGCCTGCCGTGCTGCCCCGCTACCAGGGTGCACTGAGACAGTAAATGAGACTGGGTGTGGTGGCACCCACCTGTAATGCCAGCTTTTGGGAGGCTATAAACAGGCAGATCACTAAGAGTCTGATCTAGTAGTGAGACCCTGAACACCCTGTAGAACCTTCCCTAAAATACAAAAAAAAAAAAAAAAAAAAATCAATAATGATTTTTATTAGGACCGAGAACCCACAGGGGCAATGTAGAAAATGAATTTCAGAGCAAAGTGTACAATATACAATGCAAAACAGCCCAAATAATCACACAAAATCCTTTTAAACAGCACAGCAAGTGACCAAATGTAGTGTAGGTAAGTTCATCAGGCCCCAAGTAGTAAGGTGCTGCGATTCTCCTCATAAGTGACAATCCTCTGGGAGAAGCTTTCAGATAAAGAACGTGCTAGGATCTGGACCTGGAAAGTCAAAACCTCAGGCACTAAGGGCTTCATATCCAATACAGCTATGTTCACAGAGGCACTTTGGAAAAGCTTTAATCTTACCAGCGGATTAATACATTGATGGATTAATAATCTAATACAACTATTGAAGGGAGATGGAAATTTAAGAGTAGAAAGGACAGTTGTACAGGTGTTGCCTTGAGCACTACAACCTGTGCTCCTCCCTTTCACTCTCCCCCTCCTGGTTGCCCTGAGGTGAGTAACTTTCTTCAAACCCTTCCTCCATGATGCTCTACTCTTCACAGGCTCAGAATCAACAGGGTGAAGTAATCATGAGCTGAAACTTCTGTGACTGTGAGCTACATAAGTCTGTCCTTAAGTTGGTCTAATCAAGTATTTTATCACAGCAACAAAAGCTGACGACCACAGAACCTGTTCTGAATTATTTGTTTCATGTAACATAGGAATTCTAGACTTCACAGTCCCAAAAGATTCTTATATTTATTGGCTCTTCAATTTTCATTTGCAGAAAGAAAGGACTCACCAAGTGTCAAGCAATATTAAGAGTCACCAAGGGGCCGGGATGTAGCTCAGCGCCACAGCATCTGCCTAGTAAGCATGAGGCCCAGAGTTTGATCCCCGGTAGCAGAAAGAAAATAGTAAAAAAAAAAAAAAAAAAAAAAAAAAAAAAAAAAAAAAAAAAAAAAAAAAAAAAAAAGACCAAAAACAGTCCCTTTGAAAAATAAAAAAACAACCTCTCACTGAGACTGAGACTATGTGTGATGGCATGTGCTTATAATCCCAGCTCTTGGGAGGCTGTAAACAGGTGGATCACTATGAGTCTGATCTAGTAGTGAGACCCTGAACACCCTGTAGAGCCTTCCCTAAAGTACAAAGTCACTAAGACAGACAGGATAGTGTGTGTTCGCACAGACCAAAGCAAAACTTATGCTAGTAAGTCGCTAGGGAGTGGTAGTGAGTAGCATCACTCCTGTCCCACCACTTACTTTCTGAATTCTGGGTACGACAGCAACACTATCATCTACTGGGTTCTGGCTTGGAGCATCTACAGCGCCCCCTGGAGAACACTGTTGCAGCACAGCAAAATACTGACACCTAGGTGGCACTATAGTTGAGGCTTCAAAAGGCTGCACACTCAATCTGTTTAAATATATTAAAAAGATTTTTACAAAGACAGTGTATTATATATATATATATATATATATATATATATATATATATATATATATATATATATATGATAGTTAAGATACACTACTTTTTATTACTTCATTAAAAAAAAGGTTTGGGCTAATATTGTTCAGACAACTAAATGTCAGTATCTTGTACTCTGAGTAACTAATTTAAAGATAACAAGACACAATGTATTAACTATTGTTACTCTTCTATTATCTTGTTTTGTTTTGTTTTCTCTTCAAAATAGCATTTTTTAAAAAAGACAACTGCTTCCCAATGGTAGGGAGTATGACGAGGCCAATATAGTTCATGGGCATGAGACCACTGCTGTAAACAATGGGCCACAAAGCAATGAGGTAGAATACTAAGATGGTGGATAAGACATTCTGTGGGTTCACAAAAGCCCAGTTTGGTAGAGACACTATTTGGAACATGCAAATCAAAACCCAACATAACCTAGTAAGAAACAAAACCCTGTCCCTTCCATGATAGAAGGTGCCCAAAGTAATCACTAGAAAATCTGCTGATCACTCTAGGGATAGTTCCATACTGGGGACTCAGTATTGGTCTCTGCAACCAATAGCATGGGAACTTAACTATGCTGTTGCTACACTGGCTTCGGTGAGTAAAAGTCAGTGTTACTGAGTCCATACTTAACCTTCATCCCTGTGACAAGGCTGCTTTGTTCATAAGCCCCTTGGGTAATGACAGGGTAGTAAAGGGAACGGTCTGACTGTTTTCTATAGAGTAAGTCATCCTATCCACTTTTTTAAATAAAATTCTCATCTGCTAAGATCACCGTCTGGTTAGCATTCACATGAGACAAAATATCTTTGGTTTTTCTGATTCAGAGAAGCCCATCCATAATATCTTCTCCCTTGTTTTTCTTGTCACCAATATTCCAACCATGTAGCTTTCAATAATGATCACTGTCTGAGGCACTGGCCACACCATATTGACATACACAGACTTGTACTTCTGGTTATCTCACCAAAAAAGATAACCAATACATTGCTCAAAGTTCTGCCACTGAGAGTGTTTCTTTTCACTGCTGTCCTTCAGAGATGTTGCACAAAATAGCTGACATGCTTCAGTTGTCTACTACTGGATGGTATGTGAGTGTAGAACAGAACCACTTGAAAGCCAGGCCCAAGTGTTCTCTTCCTCATGGAGTAATCACAGGGAATTCCCCGTGCAGCTATAGCTAAAGGCTGGGAGAAACAGGGAAGTGTAGCTGGAGTGGGATCATAGGCATTTCAGCAGCTTCGTGTCACTTACTCGTGACCTCAGGAACTACTCAACCCGAGTCTCACATCTGTCATTTTCACTTGATACTGAGGTACTGTCATGTAAAGCCAATTTTATGAGTCCATGCTTATTGTTTAGCAATCTAGGTTTTCTTCTACATTGTCCCTATTAATCCTCAGTAATGGCTCAAAGGAGTAGTTACTTGCAGAGGATGGCAAGGCTTTGCTTCAAAAAATCACAAGGGTTTGTGCTGCTACTCACCTATGAAAGTCTGGCAAAGACTCTAAACAGCATCCCTACCTGCCATTCCCACTCCCATCGCTACTGGATCTGCTGGATCACACAGCCCAAGGGGGAGAGCACTTGCAGAACAGTCTACATATGAACTTCTTGTTTTGGGTCTGATTCAAACGTAGCCATTTTTAAGTCACTTTGTAAATGGAACAGAAAAATATATCAATATGTTGCTTCCACTAGCCAAAGAGCCTACAAGGTTTTGTGCCATTTTCCTGGTTATAACAGTCAGATAAAACAATGTACTCTTCACCTTCGATGCAATTATTTCAATATGTTCTGTACTCATGATCAACTCCTAAAAATTTGGCTGAAGTCCTTGAAATTCAGCTGAATTTATTTCCGATCCTGACATCCAAATGTGTTATGAGTAAGTCTAGAGTATTTTCCATTCCTTGCTTACCACAATGTCATCAGTGTAACAGACCAATGTGATGTCTGTGGAAGGAAAATGTATTCAAGTTGTGATCTAAATTATGACATAGTTCTAGACAGCTGACAGAGCCATGATGTAGGACAGCAAAAATGAATTGTTGCCCTTTCTAGTGGAAAGAAAACAACTTCTAGTGGTCCTTTCTAGTAATTATAGGAGGAAGAGCACTTGCTAGATCATTAAGCACATACCAAGTAGCGGAGGCTATGTTAATTTTCTGATGTGATGAGACCACATCTGGCACTGTCACCGCAACTAGTCACCATCTGAGTAAGTTTACTATGACCCAGTCATTCTCTGTAATCCATCTTTTTTCTGTCTGTACCATAAATAAGCCCATTTGAGATGCAGGAGGAATGATCACCACTGCTTCCTTCAAGTCCTTGGTGGCAGCACTAATATTTGCAACCACTGCAGGAATGCAGCATTGCTCTACTATTTTCCTATGCATAAGTAGTTCTGGTGGCTTCCACTTGTTCTTTTCTACCATAATACTTTCGCTTTATAGGTTAGGGGCTCAACATCAGGATTTCAGCTGTTGAATGTGTATATCCCAATTATACATTCCAGAACTTGGGGAACAATCAGAAGATAGTCTCAGTGATCCTAACTGGGAGATGAACTGAAACTCAATTGAATATCTGACCTCCATAAGACCATACTTTGACTGAGGAACTACAGTGACATTTGGTGCTCCTGGCTTACTGTCAATTCAGTGATATTTAGAAGAACAGACTATCTCTTTTATGCCAATGCATGGTCACTCTGATGAAAGGCTGTAGGTCCCTTTGGGGAAGATTGAGAGAAAAGCAGCATAAAATTTGATGGTGTATTAGCATCCTTCCTCAGAGGCTGGCTCTGTGATTCATTCAAGGAGTACTGGGTCTACAAACTGGGAAATAATTGAGGGTCTGTGATTCTGTTTAAAAGACAGGCTTTTTTCCCACTGGACCTAAAATTTTTCTGCTTAAACTGAGCAAATAAGAATTTAGTAGGGCCAGGGAGATGGCTCAGTGGAATAAGCACTTCCATGGCAAGCACAAGGGCCTGAGTTCAATCCCCGGTTCTGCCAAAAAAAAAAAAAAAAAAGAGAATTTAGTAGACTTCTTACCTAGTGCACTTCTAGGAACATTATGACCAACCAGCTAATATCACAGATTTCCAGAGGTTAGATTATACTGATTGTTGCTTTGAGTCCACTATCTATTTCAGTAAGTATAACTGTCTCGCCTATGGTTATGTCTTCCTGGGATTCTGTTACTTTCACTGTTCTTACGTTTCTCAGGGCAGGGGCAGCAATTTCCACTATAATTTCTGATCCGCCAACAAGGGTAATTCAATTCTTCATTGAATTTTATGCTTAGTAAACATACCTTTGAAACCTAAAAGAACACACAGTTCTTCAAGGATATTGGGACTCCCTTTACAATGCATTTCTCATAGTCATGGAAAAGTGATGTCCCCTGTATTTTCCTAGAGTAGGTGGGCAGTCTTCAATGACAAAAGCACTGGTAATGTTTCAGTATTTCCGTTCATCCACCAGTGCAACAGGGAAGTTCTGGTAGATTGTCTTCATTTAGAGTAGGCTATGTTTGGGCCATGTTTTGGCCAGGCATTCAATAAACTAGTATAGCCCTTTATTTATTTATTTATTTACTTACTTACTTATTTTCCATATAGGGGATTGAACCCAGGACCCTGTGTTTGCCAGACACTTAAGCCACTATGCTATCTCTCCAGTTATTATAGCCCTTTCTAACCTCTCAAGCTACATCATTAAATCCATGTTTTCTTTCAATAAATTTATTTTTTCTCATTATCTTTATTGAAAATCAATAATTATATAGCATATTAAAATTGTAGAAAAATATTGAAATATGAAAGATATAAGATGTAGACAGAATGAATTTTAGAGAAATATTTCTGAAATGAATACATAGCACAAGATTGATTGCACACTAAATAAATTATTTACAAACTTAAATGAATATAACAGTAAAAACTGTCCAAGATAAAAATGAACAAGAAAGAATTTACAGATCAGTCATATAATAGTTCACTCTGTGCCAAAATCAAGAAACTTATTTTCACATAATTAGAATTCTCAAAGTAGAAAGGGTAGGCAATAAATGTTTAAAGATTTAAAATCTCTGAATTTAGTTTAAATTATAGCACATTGCCAAGAAAAATTAACCATTTTCACAAGAAATTTGGATAAAATCATACCAAGATACACAAAAATGAAATTGTCCAAAACTAACTGTAAAGAAAAGTCATTAAAGCATAAACATAAAAAATATTAGCTATGAAGGAACACAATTAAATAGAATCTTATTCCACATTAAAAAAAAAGACCAAGTGAGTAAGAAATTAGACCAATTCAGAGGACCAAAAGAAAAAAAATCTGTCTTCATTGAATTTTATGTTTACCAAACATACCTTTGAAAACTAAAAGTAAAATATTTTCTAGTTATACAAACTTGAAATATTCTAATACCTCCAGGCATAGCATATAGAGAATAACAAACAACACAATCCAGAAGACAAGAGAAATTGCTGTATAGTCCTGAATAAAGAATAAAGTGCTCTCAAAATGGTAGTTATGCAGGACTATGTAAAATATATTAGATGAAGCCATTTAAAA